>KB644898.1:299565-423438 GCA_000347475.1 Penicillium paxilli ATCC 26601
AAAAGAAACCAATCCAACGGACATTGCCTTGCCCGACTCGTTGGAGTACATACACCCTTTGATTGAAAAAAATCACACTTTGAAGATCAGCACTGAGGACTTTTGACATGGTTTCATATATTTCAAGCCCCACTCACTGCAAGGATCACCAAGGATGCCATTCGTTCCTGCTGTCGACAGTGGAGGTTGTTGTACGGAGTACACAGGCGAGCTGTCCCACACCCGAGCGCTAACGTTGAGAAGAGAGGCGCCTCAAGTGCGAGATATGACAATGTAGGCCTTAAGCATAGTACTGACTTGAAAGCCCATACCCGAGCGCCAACGTTGACAGCAGGGGCGCTTCAAGTGCGAAATGTCATAACGTGGACGCTAAGCATTGGGGCTAGAGAGCCCTGGGGTTTCCCACCCCATCGCCAGATGGGGCCACAATGGGCCAAGTCGGTCCTGTCACAGAACTGCATTTAGCGCTCGTTAGTCAATCGGTGTTGGGCTAATGCAAAAGCTGGAGGCTACTGCAAGTATCGAGGAAATGTTCACAACCATGCAGCTCGCAAAACTTCGATTGTTTCATATAAGCGCTGTTGGAGCAGCCAAGTGGAAACGGGGGCCAAATGTAGTCCAAATTATGCAGCCCTGGCCCCGATCACAGCCTGCGATTCTTGGCTCTTCCAGGGTTGAATCCCTGTTTAATCGCTATCAAATAGTTATAAAACGATATCTTCCTCTGCTCAGAGGAAAACATACCTAAGGTACTTGTCGCCAACCTGTTATGGGCACCTTTTTTTTCATCTGGCTCGATTTGTGATGAAATGTTGGATATTCTGGAACAGCCGTTGGGAATGGATGAAGTTGATAAAACTTGTGAATGCCCGGGGCCGCCTGGAGTTCCTTTTGCATCTAACAACTTGAACGGAAGGTGCCTCTGTTAGGCAGGGAAAGTGCAGCCCCGAAGACAATGCCCCAACCTTGGAAGGTACTGACTATTAAGGTAACTGGCAGCCTACTGCAACGTGCCTGAGGTCTACGGTACCTGCCAAAAATGAACATGTCCGGTGACACAATTATGTTATTGTCATTCATTGCTGTTGATCAGATACTATCACACCTCGGACATATTCCACTGGTCGCTCTCACAAAGTTTGACTACAAGATGAATGGAGCCAACATATCAAGCGACATTACTAAAGTTTAGGCAGGTCCTGAACTTTGGAGAAGAAGAAAATTTCAATATGAACTAATAACTCAAATGGTATATGTACAAAGAATCATAAAAGACGCAGGTCATGGTCACGCGAAGGTATGTCACTTTCCCCCAGCACAGATGGAAAAAGAAAAAAAAAAGATTATCTGTGAGGAAGTTGCCGGAAGCTGAGATGTGAACAGGATTGCCATCTTCTATGGAAGGAAGATGGAACCAGCGCAAACACAGGGAGGTTGTGACGCTTCCGGCAAGGATAAAAAAAGAATCATTTGCGCAAGAAAGTCCAAAAGAAGCTGCATCGTGGCACGAAATGGGTAAATCGCTTAAGCCCAGTCAAGGTTGACAAGCAGACGGATGTGGCTCTTCTGAACGTTGCCACCGATTCCGTTGATCTTGGTCTCAGCGGAGGTGTAGGCGTTGGTGACCTGGCCCATGCCATTGGTGATGATGGAGCAGTTGGAGTCATCGTGCTCGCAGATCTTCATACCCTGAATCTCCTTGTTGGCGTTTTGGGCCTGGATACAAGAGACATCCCAGCTGGTGAAGCCGGGGGCAGTGCGCATGGTGAATTCACCCCAGGTGGAAGCATAAGCACCGAAGTCAGAGAGAATGCTCTCCTCGCCCTCGTATGCGGTCCATCCACCGGTAGAGTCATTGTCAATGGCGACGTACTTGACATCGTTGGGCTCGAGAGTGAAGGAGATGGCCTTGTTGGGGCTGAAGAAACCATCCATCAGACCAGTAGGGCCCTTCTTGTTGAAGAAGAGAACAGTCCAGGGCTTCTTCTCGGCACCCTCGAAGCGGATGACGTGACGGTATTGGCTAGCACGAGAGGCAGGAACCTCAATGATGTTGCTACCCCAAGGGCTACCAGTGTTACCGGTCCATGAGATTCCAAGACCGTTATCACCGTCGCAGTCCTTGCAGTTGTATCCACCGAATCCTTCGGTGCTGAAATCGCCATCTTCAGGGTAGGTGTACCAGTCACTGCCGGAGCTGGAGCCAGAGTTGGAGCCGGAGCTGGAGGCAGGGGTGGGAACAGCGCTAACGACAGACTCAACAGCGTGGGTGGTGGTAGAGCTGGACTCAGACTCGGCGGCGGGAGTGGGAGCGACATAGATGGAGGTGGAAGTGGAGGAGGAGGTAGAGGTAGAGGTCGACTCAGAGACTTCGCCGAACCAGTTGTTGATCCAAGACTGCAGGACACCATCGATGGTGGCATAAACCATATCGGCACGCTTCTCGACATTGGCATCGACCTTAGGGCCCTCGGTGGTGGCGGGGGCAGCGACCTCTACCTTGTTGTGAGCGTGACGGCGCTCATGGCCATGAACACGGGCGACGGCGGACCCAGCGGTCAGGGCCGTCGCAAGAAGGAGGGAGTTCTTCATCTGCATTTTTGTGGAAGAGAGGGAGAAAGAAAGACTGCAGTTGAGATAAAAAAGAGTGACTAGAGCGAAAGGAAAGACGCTCTTGAAAACGAAAAGCGAACTGCAAAAGAGAGTGTGTGTGGTAAGAGAGGGAAAAAGAAGGGCAGCGATGGGGCCCAGGGAGTGGATTTAGTATGATTTATTATGGGGGGGAGGGAGCATGAACCCTTCAGGGGAGAACAACTTTGGCAGGGAACAACATCTAGAATCTCTGGGTCAGGGGCGAACGGATAGTGATTGGTTGGAGATGAAAGTGGTTCCTGAACCGACTGCAGGTAACTCGAGTACGATTGGTTTGAGTGAAGATGGTGGAGACAGAAAGGCCAAGGTGACTGGGAGAAAAGTGGATGGAAGTGGATCAGGCCGAGACTGTCCAAGGATGTTGTCATTGGTACTTCCCCAATAGCTGCACCTCCAGTATTGTTTCAGGTATCAATACTTTCTGATCTTCCCTTCTCTTCTACTTTGTCCCCTAATTTTGAATTTTGGATTTCTGAATTTCAATTTAGGCCCCCTTCTGGCCCGTGATTCTCTCATCATATTCACTATGTATCCAGTCTGGAGTATACTTGTACAACTGTCAAACACGTGTGATCGGAATGTTGTCTGTTGGAATGTCACGATACTTCGTATTCCATCACCCTCATGAAAAGACCCTGAGACCCTGAGGAGAGACCCTGGACCCTTCTCCAATGCAAGACCCTCAATTGTATCCGAGGGCGTAAACAACTGTGTGGCCATCAACGCCGCCACATCTGGCCGTTCCCCACACTACCCAATCGGTGCAATCTGCCCCTGTCTTACGTGTCGTGTCTCTAGGCACAACTCAATGCTACAAATCCCTTTTTGGCGCCCAGCACTTGGGCTTTTCTGATGCTAGCCAACAGTCAGTACAGTGTATGATCATACCGACCTCTGACCATCACTGAGTCGCTGACCGACTCGAGACACGTTGGCTTGTCATATTCTATACGCGCCCAACTCCAACCCAATCAACAAATGATGTAGACATCCGAGTCTCGTCCACCATTACAATTTCGATCCCACCCGACAGGTCTAGTCCGGACGATCCGTCCAACGGCAAAACGATTTGCATCGGGGAGGATGGGGAGGCTCCATCCCCTGCCTGGTAACTGGCTCAAGGCAGGGTGTGTGCGGCGAGGAGAAACCTGTAAGGTACGAAAAAGTCGTTGGCCTGGAATTTTCCGGGCCCACAAACCCTGCCTTCTCAGCGTCTCTGTGGCGTCGAGACCATTTCAATGGGACTCCACAGTGACAGTGTAAATGGTGCAATGGTGCATTGCCCTGGCCATGGCGTGGAAGTCTGGCTGCTCTGAGGGTCGAATCCTGGTCATCCCCTAAAACTTTAACCGTTGCTAGTATGGCCCAATACACCGGTTCGAGGCTATCGGGCATATGTTATGATAATTACTATGCACAATACTACTCAACCCATCTCTAGATGTTCATTGTTGATGCTGATGCTGACTGCACAGTAGAAGCGGGGAGTGTTCCGTGGTTGAGTTACCGCGATCTGCAGGCAAAGACAATCTGAAACGCGAGAGCTTAGACCCTCGGAGATCTCCTCGTCCACTCCCTTCGCACTCTTACACTCTTAGAGTTCGGAATTTAAAAATAAAGTGAAGAGGCACGCTTATTACTCCGTATATAGTGCTACTATTACTGTACAGCACTATTCATTTTGGTGGCATCCGGTGGAGTCATTTGTACTATTTACAGACTCGAGCGGTATACATACAGTACAGCCACAACATGGTTCCATATCTCCCGCCGACAAGGCTCCAACTTGTTGAACTTGCCCCCAAGCGATCTACTGTACTATCCAGACACGAGTCTAGCCTAACTGCCCCCTGATAGATCATTTCTCGTGTAAATCGACACCGCCCTCAAAACTACTTCCGCCAGCCTCCGCATCCAACTGCACGCTCTGATCAAGTCCACATACCCGGAATAGCATCTGCGGCGTCAACTCAGTATCCAATCCCGGGATCCCATCCCTCTTCAACTTCTCCAGCCCCTCACGCATAGCCGTAAGCGCAGGCCCAATCGTCGCAAACGGGAAAATAATAATACGGAACCCAATTTCTCGCGCCTCCGCTGCAGAAATATTCGGCGTGGACCCATGCTCAACCATATTAAGCAGCAAGGGCCAAGGCGCAAGGTCCTGTACCGCCTGTCGCGCCATCTCTCGAGACGTCATTCCTTCAAGGAATCCCACGTCGGCGCCAGCATCACGCGCTGCACGGAGTCGTGACAGACTCTCTTCATACCCGAGTGACTGCAATGCATCCGTGCGAGCAATCACAACGATATCACTACCCAGCCGTTGACGGGCTTGAACCGCGGCTCGGATCCGAGTCGTGTAGGTCTCTTTATCGACTAGCAGTTTACCTGAGAGATGACCGCATCGTTTGGTCTGTACTTGATCTTCGATGTGGAAGCCCGCGACTCCAGAGCGCGCATACTGCTCTGTCGTTCGGGACACCATGATTGGGCCGCCGTAACCGGTGTCGGCGTCCGCGATGAGCGGTGTGCTGGGCGAGAGATTGGCTAGCATCTCTGCGTTGGCTCGCATATCGTTCAGTGTACAGATGCCCAAGTCTGCTTGTCCGTGGACGGAAGCTGCGGTGCCAGCTCCGGTCTATTGTTCGAGTTAGTTTGGGCTTTGTCTTGTGCTTGAAACTAATCTGTTAACTCATAGTGACTTACCATGTACAGCGCATCGAATCCTGCTGCTAGAGCTAACCGGGCAGACATGCCATCGTAGACACCGGGGGCTACCACGAAGCCATTAGGGTCTGCTAGTGTTTTGCGAAGATTGGTCGCTGCGGTATTGAGACCCATGACGTCTTGATCTGTACTAATGTTTGACAAAGTACTCGTAGAGATTGAGATGAATATCACCTGAGATGATATGAGTTATAGTATATGATGAATCAAAGATAAGAATCGATCAGCTCTGTTAATTCTTCAGGCCTTTTAAAGACAGATTCCACTTGTGTCACCAAGCTTTTTTCTTTTCTTCAACCCCACCATCCATCCGTTCGGCGATGATGCGCTCTCCACCTCGCTGTGCCGACGCTGCCGATACCGGGGGCTTATGTCATGGTTCGGCCTTTTCTCGCAGTCGCCGAGTTATAGTATCTAGAAAATAAAAATGTGATTAGAGGAAAGGCTCAACGCTATATAGTCAGATAAATGTTTATATCTGGCTAGATGACCAAAGCTTCCATGTGCTGTGGGTGATAAATGGAATATACGCCGCAGGATGCTAAGACGTACCTCGGATCTATTATCCGCGGTAGTATACACTAAGTACTGAGTTCAAGCGCGGGGTGAGTGCCCAAGTGTATTAAGCTGAAGTGAAGACCCGGATGAGCAGGTCTTCCAAGAACCTCACTGGCACTGTAATTTATTATTTGAATTATGTTCATTTTTAACTGTTGGCTTGTTCTTAATGGTTGATCATTGGCTAAATACAGCTATCCAAGAGAGGCCCAGAACTCAGCATCAAACAGATCCTTCAGATAATCTACATCTCCCGACTCGGTAGGGCTGGCACGTTGCCCCAAAACATCACCTCGGAGAAAATAGCCATCGATGTTGCCTGCTTCAAGCTGCTGTCGCATCTTAATCAGAATGTCCATATCTAATGAAGTTGATTCGCACTGTACTGGAACCAGATTACGTGTGGCTCGCCAAGCATCGATGAACTCGTCCACGCAGAACAGAATAGTCTGTTTATCTCTTTTATTGGGGCGAGAAAATCCAATGTAATGAAGCAACAAGAGGATGCATCGCCGCGGTCCATAGTAGGCCGACCACCACCATGCGTATGGGCGAAAGGCAGGAGTCTTGCAGAACTGCAAATAGCATTGCAGATACCTGAGGCATAGTTGGACAATGCGATTCCAAGAAAAATCAGGCTTTAATAACATGCTGAGGTCTGGAAGCAATATTTGCTGGAACATTATTGCTGTTTCTAGCTTGTATAGGAACAGCATCATTCTGACAAACGTGCTGAGCACTGAGGGTTCATCTGTGCAGTCGTCGTAGAGATCTGGGCTCGAGTGTGGAGTGGCATTCGCCAGCGTCGAAGGTATCATGCCCTTTTCGGGAATCCCATGTACGGGGATTTGGTTGTTTGCGTCTTCAATGAGCTTATGATGGTCCTTTATGGCATTGATATATCTGGTGATATGACTAGTACGCGGGGCCTTTGTATGCACAAGATTAATCAACCAACGCTGGATATTTGCTGTTCTAAATCTCCCAGCTGCACACAGCATGATCATTGAAGTTGTGGAGCTGATATGTTCGGAACTTGCAACAGAGAAATCGGTCAACCGAGTATGGCCAGTCGCAGGACCATATTTCGTGACCGGCTTTAATTTATTGACCGTATCGTTAGGACAGCATGTTGGTAAGCCAGTAGCGATACTGCTTTGCACATCTAGCCAGACTATATGCCACCAGACACGTCTTCGTTGCTCTAACTCTCGCTCGGAGTAGTATGTCTCGTCGTCGTCGTCGTCAAGATGAAGACCAATGCTCTGAGCTAATCGCACAGTGGTAGGTATAAACAGGCTTTTATTCAATCCTTTACCCGTGTCGAAATGATGGGCGATTATAGACGATGTCAAAGAGTAGAGTGTTGGGTGATTGGTATGCTGGCATGCTGCCAAGCTCTCTGAGCAAGCAGTTCCAAGTCGTTTGATAGTCTGCAACTGATCGAGGTCCCCCAAAGGAGGGGAAACCCATTCCACGGAAGAAATAGTGGATGAACCAGCATACAGGATGGCCCATAGAGCACAGAGATATGTGGGATCTTGGAGCAGCTTTGTAGGGAAATTAGAGCTGCCACTGGCAAAAGACTTCCAGAACAGCTGATACAGAGGCATGAAATTCCGAATGTTTATCAGAGGGTACATAGGGTGCACCCTGTGGAGAAATGAATGAAGCAGAGCATCACAAACTGGCTTCGTTGGAAGGCCATGGAGAATTTTCGCTAACCCGAAGGACGATATGTAGGGAGGTGGCATATATGAAACCCCTTTCGGTTCATCATAGAAAAGATCCTGGTAGACAGACGATTGTCCGCAGTATCGACTATTGTTCCCAAGAAGTCCCCAGAATCCCTGTCCAATGCGTCGTTCTCGAGTACCGCGGTGCAATTTTACTGCGCGACAAACTTTGATCTCGCTGTCCTTGCTAGGCGCAGGAATCTCGTCAGTTTTGTCAGTTTGGGTAGCCCGTCCCAGGGACGAAGAAGTTAGATCGACTGTATCATGCCCCTGCTGGGTTTCTCGAGAGACTTGACCCGTTTCAGGATCACGGGCACCGGTGTTATAGACGCATGTCTTGCCCAAACGCGAGCAAGTGGTACATTGAGGCTTGAGCTTATCGCAACGCCTTTTCTGGTGAATACACTCGAGGCAATTGAATGACAATCGAGGGCGTTTGACGCTTCCTCGATCTGGTGGCATTCTGCGAGGTGGAAGAGGGGTTGGGGACTGGAAGAGTAAACCTGAAGCTGACAAAACAAAAACGGCGTTCCTTTTTAGCAACTCCAACCTCCACATCATTTTACAGTACCCATGTCACTTAGTATTATCTAGTATTTCCGACATATGGGATATCACGAGTACAGAATACAAATGGAATGTATATGATTAGTCACAAAAAAAGGATATTGAATACTTTTTTAGAGAGTTACTTCACCGAATGCAGCAGAAGTGAATGCATGAAATTCTATTGAATTGAACCGAATTGAATGAATTGTAATGCAGATCGTCTTAGTCATCCATCTGGAACCCTTGGGAACTCCAATTCAACTTCCACTTCCCACTTCATTTTCTCCACCATTCCATTCTCAAAGACCCTTTTGAGGTGAAATGCGCCCAGCTCTATAGCTCGTGTGTCCCTTTCCGATTCCCATCCATCTCCTCCACCGATGGCTCGCTCTTCCGTTGTCCAAGAGTATGCCACGCCATCAACAACCCTGAGTCTTGACGAGAAGGTCACTTCTCAACGTCAGCTCTACAAGGTCCAGCGACCCCAAGGCTACCGAGTCTCATGGCACGCCAATCCAGCCGTCGAGTCGCACCATTTCGGCCAATCGCATCCCATGAAGCCATGGCGACTCACCCTAACCAAACAACTAGTCATGGCCTACGGCATGCACCACGCCATGGACCTTTACCTCGCGCGAGCAGCGACCTATGAAGAACTCGCCGACTTCCACGAGTCAGACTACCTGGACTTCCTGCGCCAAGTCATGCCAGGCGATATGGACCGGGCGGACCAAAGCGACAACGTCGCGCGCTTCAATTTCGGCGACGACTGCCCCATCTTCGACGGTCTGTACAACTACTGTTCGCTATACGCGGGCGGAACCGTAGACGCGGCCCGTAAACTCTGCAACAACCAGTCCGAAATCGCAATCAACTGGTCCGGCGGTCTCCATCACGCCAAGAAAGCCGAGGCGAGCGGTTTCTGCTACGTTAATGATATCGTCCTGGGCATCCTGCAACTACTCCGACACCACCCACGCGTGATGTATATCGATATCGACGTGCATCACGGCGACGGCGTCGAGCAAGCCTTCTGGTCCACAGACCGCGTGCTAACAGTCTCCTTCCACAAATACGACAAGGACAATTTCTTCCCTGGAACCGGTGCACTAGACGATACGGGTCCAACGCACCCTCTCAACCCGGGCGCACACCACTCCATCAACGTCCCGCTAAACGACGGCATCGACGACGACTCCTATATCGACCTCTACCACCAAGTAATTGGAGCCTGTGTGGAGAATTACCGACCAGGCGCTATTGTCTTGCAATGCGGTGCAGACAGTCTAGGCTGTGATCGTCTTGGTTGCTTTAATCTGAATGTCCGCGCACACGGTGCTTGTGTCGCCTTCACGAAGACATTCGGTTTACCCCTCCTAGTCGTTGGTGGCGGTGGCTATACCCCGCGCAACGTATCCCGCGCCTGGGCACACGAAACATCCATCTTAATCGACGCAGACCAAAACATCGACCCGACGATTCCGGATTCCGTAGCTTTCCGCAATCACTTTGGTCCTGATTACTCCCTTTTCCCACCACTATCCGATATCAGGCGTCTTGAAAATAAGAATCCGCGCCCGTATCTCGAGGGCTTAGTTGAGGCTGTTCATGAACAGTTACGCTATATCAAGGGCGCACCTAGTGTGCAAATGAGTTTCATCCCGCCAGATATCCTCGGTCTGCGAGAAGAGACTGAAAGGGAAATCGAGGAGCAAATAGCCATGATGGAAGAAGAACGAGAAGAGCAAGAAGGCGGTGGATCTGCTTCTTTGATCGCCGCTAATAATTTCACCGACGTGCCTGGCTCTGCTGGTGCTATTGCACGTGGAAACCGGCGCCGAGAATTGGAACGCGGGGCTGGGTATAAGGGTGAACTATATTCATGACACTAAACTTACCTCCCCTCACGGTCTCATGGCACGGCTGATTGTTTGGGCTGCGTGCGTGTGTGTGTGTGTGTGTGCTTCTTCTACTGGGCTGGTTCCGGTATGGATCAAATGACAGGCGTTGGAATTGAAAAGTAAATATACTTTGGGCTTGGAGTTCAAGTTGGATGGTCAAATTTGGGTTGGTTTTGATTTTGGGCAGGATCTCGTCTTGTCTTGTCGTTTGTTGTGTCTACTACTATTATATCGTGATATCCCTGATGAGACGAACTTTGTACTTTTACTGTATAAGGACCAAAAAACCGAATATAACTCGAAAGACAAAGAACAATAAATACTAGTCAATCATCAAATGAGATACCCAGTACTAGTAGTAGTAGAATTGCCAGTGTATATAGTAGTAGTAGATCTTCAAGTAGAACATTCTTTCTGCGCTTGATCTATTGGCAGTCTTGTCGACATTCGCACCCGAACTTCTTGCCCATCCATGCACATCATAACATTCTCTGAACTATCATTTTCGCCTTCTGTTATTGCTTCGTCTTCAAAATTTGGTTTGCAGAAATCAGGATAAACCACGCCGTACGATGCGATGCAAGTCTTCCACTTCAAATTTACTACGTACCTCCCCCCTCTCACCTCCATTGTCAGGCAAGGTACCATGCGCAGGCAATGAATCGGCAATAAAATGGTGAATATTTGATTTTTTTTTTCTTCTTTTTTCTTTTTGGTTTCTCATTTTTGATCAGTTGTTGTAAGGTCTTTTTTTATCTTGCCAAAACAAATTGGGTATCCAGCAGTGGTATGGCGTGGCGTGGCGTGGCGTCGTGAGGTGAGCCAGGAAACGCGGAAAACGCTTGTGTTGAACATTATAAAGGACGGAGAAGAGTCTAAGACTTCGACATCTTCAGACATCGACGGACTCGTGCTGGTGTAGTCTGCGCAGGTTAACTACGTCGGCCTGGTGGATTGCCATGTGGCATGTGGCGTTATTCGGTTTTCAAGAGGCAGTTTGAAAAACCGTGTTGAAGATCAAGATCGCGAAGTCTTCTTTTGAGGGGGCCAAGTGTTGCATAGTAGCCTCCTGGCTCATTGTTTGTCCTCTGCATCGACCACTCCCTCCTCCTTCACACCGTCGAGTTGTGTGGTTTTTTGAGTGTTGTTCAAGTCTCTTTCAGTATTGGTTCCTGCTGGTGAGCCTGAGCAGACGGTATTAGCTGTCGATTCCTGTAGTTGTAGATGTCGGGTGCGCCGAGGAACCCTTGGGTTGATGAGGCGGAATTTGAAATTGAGTTGATTGTTTCTGACCTTTTTCGATGGGCGCGATGGCGAGGATTTGTTTCTTGGCAGTCTCGGGATCATGCGAGTCACTTGTAGCTTAAGGTCAGCGGAGAAATTCCATACGGGAGCGAGAATATGTGAGTCTTACACTTGAGCGTTGATGATCCAATCAAGGTCCTCCTCTCCCTCATCCGCACCACCGGGACCACCCTGTACGGCACGGAACAGGCGGGGCCGCCATTCAACGCCTTCGTCTGCGCGCTTGGCAGCTTCATCTCGTTGGCGGTCTTCGATCTTGGTTTTTTCATCCGTAGCGGCTTCGTGATTGCGGGTATTGATCGCCTTGACCGTTTCCAGCCACAACCGTTGCGACTCCCGCTCTCCTTGTTCTTCGATAGGGCGCGCCGTGGGTTTCGAGTGCTTCGCATGTGTTGCGTCGAACAAAAGCTCTTTGTGGTGATCCTATTCTATTTGTGAGTACCAAGTTGGGTAGGAAACACAACAGATAATGGAATCTTACCCTAACATCCTTGATGTGCATCTCGCCATTCCACAGACCAGATAATTCGTAGAGAATCTCGCCTGTCTTCTCATTTTTGATTGTGCCTCCAATGGCATTATATGTACCAGAGAAGTAGCCCTTGGTCTTGAATTCAATATCGGCCACCAGGTTATGCTCCGGGCATCGAACGTAGCTGTGATCTCCAAGCTCATACTTCATCTTTCCAAAGAGAATACCACGGGCGTACATGTTGGGTTGAGTCAAAATGCTGGATTATAATTAGTATGAGACAGCTTCCACATAGAGAGGAAGGTGTTTTAGAGGAAAACATACTATCGCTCGCCCTTTTCTTTATCTTCGCCGTGGTTCAAGATGCGCAGAATGGCGATACCCTCCATCATGCTGGCCGCGGAGTTACCCAAGAACTTGCTGCGGGGCTTCAGTGTACCATCGATGCGAATGTTGTGCTCGGGGGCCATAAAGAAGTAGCTCGACTTGGGTGGGTGGTGGGAGGTCTGTTCGGAGACATAATATCCGCGGGTTCCATCAGGGTAATCCCAGTAGCAAGTAAATGTTTCTCCGAGGATGGGATTTAACGGCTTCTTGACTCCTCTATTTGGTTATTAGTTTATAGGCCGTGCATTGAAAGTAAATAAAAATTAAAGAATATGCATGGCAAAGCAAGGAGGGGGGAAGAAAACAGAAAAAAAAAAAAAGTCAAAAGCGGGGGTGAGGAGTGACGTACGGGGGTTTAATGTGCCAACCGCTCAAGTAGAACTTGACCACCGAGACAAATCGTTCAACGGGGTCATCGATCGTGCTCATAGGGAGGAGGGTTTCGGGGTGGGCCATGAAACTAGATGTTTCGATGTTAGTAGGTGTATTCCGAGTAACTTGGGAGATGCGAGGTAGTTGGTGACTCGGATGATTGTGCGGACGGACTTAGTGATGCGCTCCAGCATAGAACGAGGCTCGAGGATGAAGGTCGGCAACACGACTCGACTCAGGTCAGCGCCCGGTCGGAGCTGAGAAATGATGTGGGAGAGGACTGCAGATCGTCAGCATTGATGGTGAGCGCCTGGAGAGACCGACGAGGGGCAGATTTGGGGGGGTTGAAAGGAAGTCCATACCATTTCCCTGATCGGGCTCGACAATTTCGTCATCTCCACTGACGGGGGAATCGTCAACAGAGGAACGACCTGGATTATGGTTACCAAACATGATGGTGGTTGAGTGGAGGGAGAAAAGAAGAAGAGTCGAGGGGAGAGAGTGAGACTCGGATGGGTCAAAAACACTTACTGGCCCAAGAGGCACGGCGGAGACCCGGGACCGGCATTGCTGCGTTCGGAAAGCCAGAAAGCGTAGTCTGTTGTGGGGGTAGAGAACTAGAACTAGAACCCAACAAAACTAGAATTACTAGTATATTAGAGTGAGGGGTTCAGTGTGTGTGTGTGTGGAATATAGAGAGAGGAGGTGAGGGAGTGACTCTCATAAATGTGAGAAGTTGAGAGGTTGAAGGTTGAAGGTTGAGAGTTAAGAGTGTCACCAAAGTTAAGTCACTTTCCAAGCTTGCCGCATTGAGGGGAAAGACTGTAAGAAAAGGAAGAGGGAAAAGAAGAAGTAAAAAGCGAGCAGTGAAGAGTCAAAAACTAAAAATTAAAAAAGAGAGAAAAAGGAAAAAAGAGGCTCAGCCTTTCTCTCAACCTTTTTGCCTTTTTTTTCTCTTTTTAATTTTTAATTTTGACTTGTTTAGTGTTAGTGTTGTTAGTTCGACTGGGGCTGCGAAGTTACAAAGGCTTAGCCTGGTGACGTCGAAGTGTGTCTTTCTTTTGTAGGAGAAAAGGGGGGGAAAAGGAGAGAAAATTAAGTGAAATTAATAAATCATAAAATAAAAAAGAGAAGAAAAGGAGAAAGTACTTCGAGTTTCAATTTATGTAGTAATGAATAATTGGTAGTAGAGAATAGAGAAGAGAGAATGTTGTCAGGGTCCAACTACTCGATGCCTTAAGAGTGTTTAGTTGCAGATGGTGCCTGATCTCTCTCCAGGAACATTGACACACACACACACACACACTCTCTCTCTCTCTCTCTCTCTCTCTCTCTTCCTCCTCACTGACACAACATACACCCAACATAATATACACAGCCTCTTCCACCCTGACATGGACACAACTCGTGACATTCTATTCTACTGTACTTTACTTTACTTCACTTTACTCCTCCATTTCTGATCGTCATGAGGGGCAACGGCTTGGCGCGGGGGAACCGGGGATTATCCAATGCAAATACCCTGCACTCCGATCCACTCCTTCATACGCACACGCGCTCGATCAGCGGCACATCGCCTCCGGTGATCTCCCGCACAAATGCCATATCTGGTCCATGAAGCATGACGTGGAAATGTTCGACCGCGTGCACCGATTTGAGCGATTTCCAATTCTTGAACCACACCACCTGCTCTCGCGCCACTCGACTGTAGAATGTCCTGGACACATACGCCTCGATGGCCCCGCGTGCCTCTCTCGTTAACTCGCCCGTTGCTGGGTCATCTGCCAGTTCGAATTTGGTCCATACTACCAGGTGAATGATGTCTTTGTCGATCCCATACGGCCAGTCGTTGTATAATATCCGGATGTCCTCTGAATACGCATAGGTACACTCACTCGTTAGCTTCTATCAGACCCTCTCCACTTCCCATGAGGTGGATTCGGTGCAAGAGAATAGCATAGAAAGGAATGATAAACCATGCAAGTACAGGGAAACCAACACATACCGTCAAACTCGAAGGGTCGTCCCTTAGGTTGCAAGTTCAGACTCCCACCATCCCCCCAACCAAGTCTCTCTTGAACAACAAACCGCATCACAGATCCATACTGCGCTTTAATCTCAGCCGTGTATTCCAGATACTTCCGTAAATCACTTGGCACGCGTTGAAATCGATCGATCCGGTTCGTGTCTGCGGGACTGGTGTCAGCGCCAAACGGGCCTAAGACTAAAAACTACTGCACTTGCTCTGCATGGGCAATGCTTTCGAAACGGGGGCTGGGGCTGGGCTGGGCTTAGGCTGGGCTCCACTCAACTAATTATTTCTTGCACGAGCTCCCAGCTCTGTCGTTTGTATGCCTCGTCGCGGGTGGAGAGACATCGAATGTTTTTGTCTGGTTGGTCGCGTAGAAAGCTGGGACATTCCCTTGGCCATTGCGACCGGGGTACATTTACTAGCCAGAAGGGGAGGGTTTCGGCGGTGATATGTTGGTCGTGGAGGAACTTGGCCGGCGTATTCGTATCGGCGTCCGTTAGTTTTTCGTCGAGGAGTGAGATCGTCGCTGCGGACGTTGAGGTGTCTACGCCGTGTGGCATGTTGTGCAGTGGTGTCCTGCGTGAAGTTCTGTTTCGTCTTGTAGACTGAGGTCCGTCGTAGAATAAGGTCCGTCGGGAAATCGGATCCTTGCGGTTGGCTGTAAAGAAGCTTGACACCCCTGAGAGAAGAGAGAAGCAGGAAATTGAAGGGAGCAGAGCAGAGAGGAAGATGAAGACGAAAATGTCCCTGAATGAAGGAGCCAGACCGTTGCTATTGTCGATCACTGGGCCTTTCAATCAACCGCGGAATCCACACCGCAGGGTGACGTCGGTGAGTCTCTGCCAGAATACATCCCATAGGGTCAGTACTCTTGAAGCTACCTGAAGACAGTTAGCTATGGAGTTACCTACCCTAGAAGTCAATACATGCTAGAGAGCTGGAGCTGCACACTCAGACTTCATACGGTCGGGTTCCTAGGTGAACCGACCAGCTACACACTCTGGCGATGCGATATTCAGGAGCATTACTCCGTACTCTGGGTATATCCAGACGCAGGGATAGACATGACAGATCAGATCAATGTATTATTCATAGTAGGATAAGGATAATGAAACCGGGGGGTATCAGACACAAAACAACGCTATAGCCACGCCAAAGTCCACAAAGCTGGCAAATTAGGATTCTTCTCCTGCCAATCCGCCAGAATCTCAGGTACACTTTCATCAAAACTCAACCGAGCTGCACCAGTTCCATTCTCCCATCCACCAGACCCATGGAGATCTCGTTGCGCAATTGCAGATTCATTCAGTCGATCCGCGAGATCCAGAATAGCTTTGCCGCCTAGGAGTGCTTCTTCGTGATTATCCTTAATATCGACGTTGAAGACATGGACGGGCCGGTTGAGCGTGTTGCCTTTGTTCATGAGGTCGTCCACGACGGCGTCCCAGCATCGCTCTTCACAAGTGATGATCACGTCCACGACTCCTGCCTCTGTACCGAATGACCCTTTATCGCCCTTGGAAACGTGCTCGACGCGTGGGGCACCAGGGACCCAATCTTGGAAGCGCTCGGGTCCCCATTTCAAGTTGCGGTTGCGGTCAAGCATGTTGAGGATTCCATTTGTGCGGTATAGACGTTCATCCTTGTCCTGTAGCTCCTCGTACATCTGATTGTAGGAAGTCGTATTGAAACTGTACACATTGGGCTGGGTGATTGTCGGGCCTGGCAATCGAACCAGCGAGCCGGTACCGAAAGAAATGACTGGGAATGCGGCGGCGGCACTGGATAGGCGGAGGTGGGCTTCCATGGACCGATTGTTATTTGACGCGCAGACGGTGCAGAATTTCAACTTCCAGGAGTCGGTGGGAGCCTCGTTTTGGGCGGCATCCACGGTCTCATTCATTGTGGGAGCGGAGTCGGGAGGAGGGGGTGGAGGGGGAGGAGTTTGGGGAGTGGTACTCCCACTGTTGACAAGGCGAGGATCATACGCCATTGCGTGTGTGGTAATTCAATGGAATAGAGTAGTAGACTATGGATATGGAGAAAGAAGAGAAGAGTAGAGAAGACTAAGAGAGGAATGAGGCAGCCTCGGCACGCGCTGGGTCACGGAGGCTCGAATATAAGTTTACAATCTGCTGGTGTTGACTATTTAGGAATCAGCTTTCAGTTCCTGAATTGTGTTGCGGTGAAGATGGCAGCAAAAGATAAAGAGGGTGAAGTTCAGATAAAAAAGCGTATAAAGAGTTTGTCCGCAGTGCCGAAGCTCAGACAGCTCCAATAAATGTGAATCATCAGGTGACCAGGGAGGTGTTGGTAAGGTAGGTAGATAAAAAAAACTATAGAGAAATAACGTACCGTGAAATTACTGCTCATCATCTGCAGAATAGAACCAGGGAATACTTCAATTGGGGCCGTAGCCCTTGAGAGAGAAAAGAGAAGAAGGAAGAGAGGGAGAGCTGAAGGAAGAAACAAGTTCTGCGCCTTTTTTTACCGACAAAACATGACTAAGCGGTGTCACCCCAGTTCTTGGCTTGGCGGAGAGTCTCCGTTCACTCTTGTTATAGTTCGTTGTTTACTCATACTACCATTCTACAATATTAACAGAAATACTATACCACAAACACCATGGCTAATCCCAAAGCTGGAGACGGATCCGGAGCTGAAGACTTCGTCCCCGCTCTCATCGTGGTTGACATGCAGGAAGACTTCTGTCCACCTGTGAGTACTACTCCCTCCTTGTAGATAGTTGGTCCTAGCTCCAAGCTCGGTCGTGCTGATCTACATCCGGTGACGAACCGGAGACAGAATGGATCATTAGCTGTACAAGATGGCCGATCCATCGCACCATTGATCAACAACCTTCTATCTATGCCCAAATTCGCGGTGCGCGTTGCAACCCTTGACTGGCACCCCGCAGATCATATCTCCTTCGCCAACAACCACCCCGCACCGAACAACAAGCCTTTCGAATCTATCATCCAAATGAAGAACCCTATTCCAGAAAGAGAATCCGAAACTAAGAGTCAACTTCTCTGGCCTATTCACTGCGTCGCAGATAGCCCTGGCGCAGCTATTATCCCGGAAATCGAGAGTGATCGTCTGGATTTGCTGGTCCAGAAAGGCAGATACTCTCATACCGAGATGTATTCTGCTTTCAAAGATGCCTTTGGGAATGCACCACTCGTTACATCGCCAACAGCCGCAGACATTGATCTAGCAGAATCACTCGGAGATCAAAAGGTGACAGATGTTTTCGTAGTGGGGCTCGCGGGCGACTACTGTGTGAAGCATACAGCAATCGATGCTGTCAAGGCTGGGTTCCGATGCTGGCTCATTGAAGAAGGAACCAAGTGTGTTGATCCCACTGGATGGGAAAAGGCGAAGCTGGAACTTCGCGCTGCAGGAGTATCGGTGATTCGTGCAGACGATGCGATGATGAAGAAGCTGGCGGTTGCATAGATTTGATGCTCGCATACTCTTACTTAGATCGGGCTGGGCAAAATTGTCGAATTTTCGGATATCTCTCACACTAATTTATTATGTTATTCCTTCTACTGGTCCTTGTAAGGTTCTCTTGCAAATTCAGCGTGGTGCCTGGAACTCCACCGCTCATGAGTGCCAGTGGGCATAGTAGTAGTACTCGAGCAAGATCTATCCGCCTAGGAATCAACAGTAGTAGCTGACCTAGTCTCTGATAATTGCAACCCTTGACAGAGTCACAGTCTTCATTTTAAGATATTAAGAGACGGAAAACAACATTAGAAAGGTTTGTCATGGAGAACTCTTGATCTTTATTTGAACGATTCATTGGAAAGCAAAGGGTATAAAGCTAGGACAAAGGAAATTAAATCAGGCCATCGACTAAGATTCAAAAGGAGATTCCGATTCATCGTCAAGAGAAGAGTCGGATCGTTCAAAAACCCGGAGATCCGCAACCGTAGAACCATGTTTGGCATGGCGAGTGAGCTGTTCCTCGAATCGAGAAGAACCGATCACTTCATTATTGAGATGAGTGTACTCCACACCTGCATGAGCAAGTATTGACTGGATCGGGTCAGCTTGAGCAGGGGCCCTCATGTTATGAGAGTCTTCTTCTTCTGTCTCTCCACGAATCATAGCAGCAATTTGGCTCATCCCATCATCCTCTCCCTTTATTGACACGCCGTCAGCCCCAGGAGCCTCCTCATTGAATTGGAAGTCCATGACATTCACACCAGCGAGACTTTCGGCCACTTTAGTCTTGTTGATGATATCGCGTAGAAAGAGCATCTCTTGTTCGTATTTGAACAGATTCTTCAGTCCGAAGATTTCGCCCTTGCGGTCTGATCTTGACTGGATACCCTTAAAGTAGCGGCGCTCGGAGCTTGCCGTATATCCAATTTCTCCCTGCTGCTGCTTGTAAATTTGTCTTGCGTAAACGATTTCTTCGATTGTGCCAGCAGAAACCAATCGGAATACTTCCACATCGCGCTGCTGGCCGATTCGGTAGGCTCGATCTTGGGCCTGGAGGTCGTATGCTGGGTTCCAATTCGGGTCGACCACGACAACTTTGTTTGCCGATGTTATGTTTAACCCAACACCACCTGCCTTGGTCGATATCAGAAAGACAAATTGTTGCGGGTCAGAGTTAAATTCGTCCACAACCTTGGCGCGTTCTTCGTATGATAGCGACCCATCGAAATATTTCACGTTATAGCTTGTATGCACAAACAGCATTTGTAGCATTTTAAGCAGTCGGACACTGTGAGAGAAAACCAGGACCTTATCGCCATTGGAGTGCCACCATTTAAGCAATTTCCGAAGAACTTTCCACTTGCCACAGAGATCTGGGTTCGCAAAACTAAGAATCGATTCTCGGGACCTGAACAAATCTTCCCAATGGTTGGGCAATGCGATCCGCAGCATCTCCAGTTCTTTTTCCTGTTTTTCCGCCGAGTCGTTCTGCCGAGGCATCAGGATTCCGAGATGATTGCTGAGTTTCTGCAATACATTGATGGCGGGAAATACAAATGATTGCCAGGTGCCGTTCGTTCCAGGGATGACTCTTCGATGACACCAGCCAGCCTTTTTGCCCGAGCCACAAGAGCAGCGCTCCGTCGAATTCATGATATAGTCGACGATATCGCTATCTAAAAAGCTTCGATAGGCGTCTGCTTGTGTAGGCGTCAGAGGACAGAACACCACTCGATCGCTCTTTTTGGGAAGCTGATCCGCGATCAGTGTCTTCATGCGACGAAGGAAAAACCGCGGTAAGAGGTTGTTAACAAGCATCTGAGCAGTTCGTCGAGCCCTGCTGAGTTCATTCCAAGTTGCTGTGTGCGATTGTCCGAGTTTCAAAGGCACTGCAATATGCGTGTTCCATTCAGCCAACGGGCCAAGCTTTCCAGGATTTGCCCAGTTCAAAATTGTCCACAGCTCTTCGTATCGGTTTTGGATAGCTGTACCCGTCAGGCCAATACGGCAGAGAGCGTTGACCTCGTTCATGGCCTGAGTTACCCCGGCCGTTTGTTCTTTAATCTTGTGGCATTCATCCGCAATCACACAGTCCCATTCCACCATGTTAACAGCATCTTTGTTTCCAGAGTAGGTTTCATAAGTCATTATCAGGATCTCAACTCTGCCAGACTTGGCCGCATCCAGTGCAAGCTCTTTATTTGGACCATGATATTCGTCGATATGCCACCATCCCCATCGCTGAAGTTCAGCCCTCCAGTTCGATTTCAAGGACCCAGGACAGATGATCAATGTACGAGGATACCATGGATTGGTATCAGCTCTTCGCATCTTCCGCATTCGCTTCGAATCTCTCTCATCGCCAGTCTTTCCATAGGCTGCTGTTAGGAACGCAATAACTTGGATAGTTTTTCCAAGACCCATATCATCCCCAAGAATGCCACCTTTCTGATAGACAAACAACTCATGAAGAAAAGCTGCGCCTTCCACCTGATATGGCCGCAACCATCGACCGATAGCTGCAGGAATGAGACCGAGGGAACAGGGAAGCTCAATATCCTCGTAAGGTCGACCTGCTGTTCTATCCGGGAAGAATGGCCTTTCTTGTAGATGTTCAAGATTTTCATCATCCGAAAACTCGACATCTTCGTAAGAAGGTGGGATTTTTAGCCCGTGTACTTTAAGACGCTCTGCTCTTCGATCAAACTGGGATCGTCGCTTCTGAAGATAGTCGGGAAGAGGTAATTCCGTTAATTCGTCCTCCGTTTTCAGGCTGTCTTGTTGCTCCTGAAAATACTTCTTGGCTCCATCCGAGATATCATCTGTTTTTATCCCGCTGAGCCCTCCACTATCCCCAGGATTCTCTGTCTTGAGAATCTTCTGTTTGGATTTGCGAGCAGCAGCAGCACTTTGTCGTCGCTTTGTCGATTTGCGGTCCTTGTATTTTTGATAGACAGCCGCGCCATCGTTGAAATCGTCGTCGCTATCTTCAAATTTGACCCTGACAGGTGCAGGTAGAGAAGGTTCTTCAGATTTAATGGTTTCGGGGCTTCTCTCTTTACGAGAGGTATCAGTTATGTGATGTGGAGAATGCGAGGAAGGCCGCCTCGCATGCATACTTGAGACGGGACGCGAACACCGCGTCACTTCCAGGTCGTCATCATCTTCAGATGAATCGATGGTAATGACCTCTGTATTAGCATCAGTGCCAGCCATATTTCTGTTTCACCATATGCATGGCAGAAGTCAGAGTTGAATTGAGTCAAAGTAATGCTGTAAAGTAATGGTGTAGTCGCGCGTCGGGGATGCGAAGGCGGAGAAGTCCAGAACTGGCGATGTCATTCCCGCTTGCCCAGAAAAAAAAGTCTCCAACCAAACCCGCCGGTCTCTCTGGTCTCTCCAGGCAGCTCTTCACAGCTCTTCACCTTAACAATTCAACTACCCTCCCTTACGTGGAAATTGGTATTCACAGAAAGACTAACTTAATTGGTGAGACTTGGAATTCTCGATTCTCCCCGCCATGAACGCTAGCGACAGGCGAACTGACATCCCACTTCCCCAGGTCCCAGCTTACAGTCACAAGCTCCTATCTGCTGGTTCTACTTTTCGCAGCTACATCAAATATACTATTTCCCTCGCTCCGAAGGCTTTCATCATCATGCCTCTCGATACTTCAACAACATACCCGCTGACGCGGCTGCGCCTGGATGGCCGCCGATGGAACGAGCTCCGTCTGCTGCAAGCACAAATCTCAACCAACCCGGCCAGTTCTGGCTCATCATATCTTTCAATGGGAAACACCGCAATCATGTGCTCCGTTCACGGTCCTGCCGAGGGCCGCCGGGGTGAGGCAAGTGGCGCGGCTGGCAGCGCAGGTGCTATTGTCGAGGTGGACGTCAATGTTGCAGGATTTGCGAGTGTGGATCGCAAGAGGAAAGCAGGAGGCAGCGATAGGTACGATAAACTTCTTCATTGCTCTTCGTTAGAACGATCGAAAATTTCTCGACTGGAAGGAGGTCTCGAGGGCCAGTTTACCCGGATGCGCATGCTGACCACTTTACAGGCAATCCTCGCGAATTGCGACGACTTTGCGCGCAGCCTTCCAATCGCATTTACACGCCTATCTCTACCCGCATAGCACAATCAGTATTCATGTTTCAGTACTTTCCGCCGATGGATCTTTGTTGGCGGCCGCTATCAACGCTTGCACCTTGGCTCTGGTAGACGCTGGTATCCCAATGCCTGGGCTTCTCACGGGTTGCACCTCGGGAATGAGTGGCAGTGCATCTACCCCCCGCGACCCTCGAAACGACGAACTTGACCCATTACTGGATATGTCTCTCCCGGAGGAGCAAGAACTGCCTTTCATCACCGTCGGTACCACTACATCAGTTCCCGTTGGAGAGAACAACATGGACGAGGAGGGTGATGAGACTAAAGTAGCTGTACTCAACATGGACTCCAAGGTTCATTACACGTACATCGATACAATGTTGGCAGTTGGTATGGATGGGTGTAACCAGATCCGCGAATTGCTGGAGGGAGTCATTAAAGGGTCGAGCCGGGGATGAACCGTGGGAGTGAAACTGATACCCAGTGCATCTGTTGGAGTTAATGGGCGTGTTCCTGATTTTCTGATCTGATCTGTTTGCCTTGACCCAAAAAATGACATCTTTACTGAAATATGCTCAATTGAGCTCGTGATACCTTAATGCCTTAATTGCCCTACCTGAGGTAAACCCTTGTAACCTTGTCATTCATTGTACCCAGCTATCCTCCTCTTCTCTTATCTTCACTTTCCCCCCATTACACACAACTCTCTTTCCATTCTCTCTCACATACAGACAGAAAGATCTCAGTCAGTGGCATAGGGAGTTTGCATTCATTGCAGACACTCTTGACGCTAACAGTCACATTTGATCTCCTTGCTTTCCCTTCTCATCAACTACCGGTGCTCATAATGGAGGCAACAGCACTGATGTCAGCCACGAAGATCATGGGAAGTGGCCCTTTCAATACGACCGCAGGTCTAGTCTCTATGTCTGGAATGTCCGACATGCCCGAAAGTACGGACTCGTCGATGTCCGGCATGATGGGGATGGGCTCGATGGGGTCTTGCAAGATTGACGTGTGTTCACCCAATATCAATTAAACCAAGAAACAATATTTGGCCATGTACTGACATCAAATATCATTAAAAGATGCTGTGGAACTGGTATACGATCGATGCTTGTACGCCTTGATTTCCTACCCCGGATGGCTGCCATCACATTACTACATCAACATGGTCATTAATCTAATTCTTACCACTAGGTTTCCTCTCGTCCTCCTGGAAAATCACCTCCCGTGGCATGTTTGCTGGTTCCTGCATAGCCGTAATATGTTTGGTTCTCTGTTTGGAGGCTCTGCGTCGCCTGGGTAGAGAATACGATACCTTCATTCTGCGTCGTGCACGCCAGCGTCACATGTATCTCCGAGACCCTCTTCCTTCGGAGAACCGCGAGCCCTTGATCACAGACAACACTCTCAAAGAAAGTGGGTTGAAGCCGTGTCTGTCTCAGAAGTCACCACAAACGAACGACGTTGACCCAGATCGCATCTCCATCTCCCCATCTCCTGAAGCACCGAGCGAAGTTACCCCGAGTGAGACCCGAAGATCCGCAGCTCGTCAGCCTCTTCTTCCGAATGGACCAGCCAGGGAAGAATTCCATCACCGTCCCTCGCCTGTTGAGCAAGTGGTGCGCGCCTCACTCCATACGTTCCAGTTCGGAGTGGCCTACATTGTCATGCTTCTTGCGATGTATTACAATGGATACATCATAATTTGCATCTTCATTGGCGCATTTCTTGGGTCTTTGATCTTCTCATGGGAACAGGTCTCTCTGAACAAGCCGTAAGTTACAAATGCTAAGCCACTGCGATTTGCTTCTTTACTTTTGATTTGCAGATATACTAACTCCTCTGTTTTTAATCTTAGAATCGATGCCTGCCAAGTTACAAAGTGCTGTGGCTGATCATCTGATCGCTTTCTATGATTTCTACGAGAAATGTTCCTCTAATTGACTCCGCGCTCTTCATCATGTCGAGATGATAATTTCTCCTACCGTTTTCATGACCTGCATGTTATCCACTTATTCTTAACTCAATTATTATTAAAATTCCAGACAATAGTTCCATTCTGGACTTTTATTATTATCATATGAACATCAATCGTATCTTCTTGGCTCGTAAAATCTCTGGCCAACTGCACGGATCTCCATCAAGACCCGTCTCTTTCCTCCTAGCCCAGATCATTCCAGAAACTTGTTTGGCTAGCAAGACGTTCCCGAGTCCAGTATTTGTATAACAGTGATCAAACCACGAAGAGAAGAATAGTTCCGATTCTGGGGTAGCTGCTTCACAGGCTGCAATGAAAGCAGGCCATATCAGAGTAGCCGTACTTCCACCGTGGCGCTGCGCAGCCTCCTGTACTCTTGCCAAGGACTCTCTCACTGCGTCAACCTCTTTCTGTAGCAGACTTACTTCAAGATCATATATCCGGCGATGAAAGAAGACCAGAAGAGCAGTATACATTGCCTGAGCTCTTGCACTTTCAAATTGACTTTCGCCGTTGTAGTGATCGAGGATGTTACCTACCCGACAAGAAGACACAAGGAGATGTATGCCCTTCTCAAGCACTTTTGCTCGAATCCAGAACTCTTTCAAATTCAACCCTCCCTCCCTGCCTTCCGTCATGGATAAATCTCTTTCATTCGCAAGTCGAATAACTTGGGACAAAAGCATCAAAAAGCTCTCAGCAACCCCATACATCTTCGGAAAAAGAGTCATGCTCCATCGACCAGGAATAGCCAGATGAAGATCCCGCTGCGCCACGCTAGGATCCTTTTCCATGGCCATGATATCCCCCGAGAAAGTAATACCGGGGTATATCCGAAAACCTGCAGGAGAAGATTCCTCATTCGATATGCTTGTGTTGTTCATGTCCTCGCATAGACTATCCATGCTCGTCGTTTCGGCCATTATTCGCATATACGCGTAACAATGATGGAGGGCTCTTCGTTTTGATGAGACGGTTGATTGTGTAAAGCCGTTGACACTGATGAATCTTTCTGCTTGGATTAAGCATGATAGTCGTTTCTCTGAGTCTCCCTTTATCATCTTTATTGAGGGTTAGTTCAAGTTTTGAAAAAGCAAATTTGCCGGTAGGCGTGGTGCTGGTTGTAGATAGTACATACATAGGCAGTTGAAAGGCTCAAAAGTGCCATCAAAACCTCCTTATACTTGCTCCTTCTCGGCGGGGACATGTCTTCCTCTTCAAAGCATTGCATCAGATGGTTCTGAGCAAGCTTCAAGTAAGAATTTCCAGTCGTGGTCCAGCGCTCAGACCCCATTACTGAATGTTGACCCAGGTGAAAAGAACTTGCGCTCAAAAGAGCATTGAGCAATGCGAGACATGCTTGCGAGGAACATCCATTCATGATGGTCTCTCCAAGTGTAGTGATGGCGCAGGGAATGACTTGATTTCGCCAAGGGACTTCTTGGCCATGTTCGAATGGCGATATCAAAGGGATGACCTTATCTCTGTAATGTGATAGGATGGCCCAGGCTTCTGTATCTCCATTAGGCTCCATGAAGGAAAGATCCAGGGGATATTGTAGCGTTTGAATAGGCTCAGCGGTTCCTTTGGGGGTTGATGATATTAGATCCCATAGTACTGGTTCCTCGTCGAAGATATCGTTAATGTCGTGTAAGAATCCCGGTTGGTCGGGGTCTCTTGTAAGTGAAGATTCATCTGGTGCTGTAAGCCATTCTTCCATTGAAGGCGATGCGTCATCATCTTCTGGGTTTATATCTTCTGGCTCGGGCAGTTTTGAAACGCCGAAAGGACCACGAAATAGGGCAAAGGGCGCGATATTCTTTGCACTTAGCTCGAACCTATCCATGTCTTGTAATGCTTGATCAGGGTTCCGGTTGTATAGCGAGCTTAATATTTCCTCGCTCATATGTAGACGTTCAGCCTCTGTTCATTTGCCAATATGATCATCAGCACCATTGGATTCAGACCATGGGAAAGGAGGAAACACTTCATACCAGTAAAAATAGCATGTCGATGCTTGGCCGCATTCTCCGCACTCAGTCTGCGAACGCCCTGTTTGCTATCAATGAACGTCAAACGATGAGCCGGGACTCTGAGATTCGATTGGCCTGCATCGGGAAGTAGATTGGGACTTGTAAAAGTAGATGAAAGTTGTTGCTGGGACTGTCTGCGATTCTGCATAACACTCAGAGGTCGAGGACCACAGACGAACAATGCGTAAGGCTGGCGGGGTAAGTAAGCTACAGTATGGTGGAAGAAGGAAAGTAATCAATCCTGTTCTGGAGATTGTCATCTTTCGCTTTGCTCTTCCATGGCCGAACCCCACTGTTATCTTGATGTACTTCCAAGGTTGGCCCCGAAAGGAATGCGATTCCGAGAACATGCGGGGTTACCACCACTGACCATCCAAGCTCTTTGACTTGTGAGTTTCAATATTGGTTTGATCAAACTAGAACTCATAGTTGATATCTTGAAAAATAAAACTCCATATATTGAAATTGGTGGTATCTGTTGATGGGAATTACTACACTATTTGTAGTAGTTCACAAGAACTTGTAGGCTGTAGAGGTGATCAAATACTCGATTGGACAGTCTCGGAGACAGTTGCCAGTTCGGCTCAATCTCCACCACTTCCACTTCCCTTCCATACTTCAGAATCGATTCACACCAATCGAGATTCGTGTTTATCGATAATATTCCTTTACCCATTTTTTGATTTGCGCAACCTCCGCATCGATTACCTTCTGGGCACCTTCGTTTGCAGCACCATTTCTCAGTATCAGGTCAGAGCAATGGAAGCCACCGGGTATAACCTGAACTGGAGCTGAGGCTGTTGATTGAAGAGGGCCACCCGGGCGATAGCTTGAAGATACACCGGACTCTTTCCAGGGGTCATATTGCCTAGTAATCATTTATATCAGCATGTGTCAAGATTGCTTTCGCAGAGGAACTGGTGGCATACCCATTTGCCCAAATGAGACGGGTCGTATTGGTCAAATCCCAACCCTTAGTCCACGAATTTACATCTTCGGCTGTTTTGCCCTTTGCGCTTCCGTATGTATGGCCATTGACCTCCGGGAAGAACAACGGGCACTGTCTTTGCCAGTATTCAGCGCTGGTGGTACGTGAGACCAGAGTCGAAGTATCAGATGGTGCTCCACTGCGAGCGAAGCAAAATTAGAATCAAAGCCATTAAAGAAGAAAATAGGAGAATCACATACTCCTGCCAGTAGAATAATGGCTCGTTGCAAAGGAACCATTGCCATTGTCTGTCGATGGTGTTGTTGACGGATCGATCAGTAAACATTGGACTGGATGCATTGTGGGTATCGTAGCATGCTGTGGTGCTATTGTCGGTCCAATAGCCATACTTGGTGCAAGCTGTATAAATAAAGTTAGCAATAATTCAAAGAACTCGAAGAGAGAGTCTTACATGAAGGGAGATAAATGCTCTTAAACCATTTGGCATAGCCATGCAGGGCTTTGCTCAGACCAACACCGTTAGGGCCCGGGATACTTCTGGTCCCATTCACAGCATTCTGATGTCACGTTAGTACTTAGCGACAGCCTAGCTTTAAATCGGATATATAAGAGATGAACATACTTCAACATAATCGCAGAACTTGTAAAAGTCCGAATATCCAGTGTAAAATGTGTTTGACTGCCATAGCCAAGGTCCGTTTTCGAGAGCGCTTCATAGTAAATGTGATGTTAGCTGTCTACTACTACGGGCATATAAGGATGTTCCAGCAAAGTACCTTGCAAAATCATCAAAATATTCAATGTCCCCGAGACCAAATAAGTCTTTCAGATTCTGGATCTGCTTCTCTGAGCCGGTCTTGCCAACTTTGTCGACATACTCAATAACCCTGGAGATGTCCTTGCTGCAATTCTGTGGCATTCCCTCTTGTACCGGGGTGAAGTATTGCCACTAGATATTTCCGTCAGCTAGAATGTATTAGTTTGAATATTCTCAAACTCACGTAGTCATAAATTGCCTGAACAGGTGCACTAGATGCATGATAGGCCCAGAAAGTACCCGGAGAAGTCGACTCGGTCCAAGCTGCCAAAGCACCACTGTAAGACCCGCCAGTAAAGACCCATGGCTGCCATGAGCTCTATTAGTATCTAATATTCACTGGTGTCTCGGGTTGTGGAGACTAACTGCATTTTGAGCATTACTGCTACTGTTTGTGTCAAAAGAAAGCTTCACGTTCTTTGCAAAATAGGTGAGGTCGGCGATGGAATTTTTCAATGTGAGGTATCTCAGGTTTTCCGTGTTGAGATCGTCGTATGGTGAAGATTCACCCCAGTAACGATCTATATGGGTCAGAATTCAATTCCATATCACTAGTCGGAGGGAGATTCAGAGCTCACGTTCGATCATAAGCACTGCTCCTTTGAGCTCCTGTGCAAGGCGACCAGAAAGTGTTTTATTGGTCAAGTAGCCGGTGTAATCGGCTGCTGCTGACTCTCCAGGAGTGAAAAGAACAACCTAAATGGACTTATTGTCAGCAGTGCATCAAGTGAAGAAAATACAGATGCGGGAGATGGCTTGATTACTGGTGATCCCTCTCCTGACCACCATTCCGAGTTCCACCAGTAACGCTGAGAAAATGTCCCGAGGGTTGGGTCATTGTGGTCAATAAGTTGCTGGAAGGTGGATGATCCATTGAAAGCGACTGACTCGGCTGTTGACGGGGGTGGAACTGGTTTTGGTGGTATGGCTGCGTTGACACTAGACGTGTAAAGGATAGACGTCGATATGCACAGAAACTTGAGCTTGAACAAATGCATGGTGAATGCCAACACAAGGTTGCCAGTGGCAGTGGAATGGAGACAGCTCTGGAGGTGGTAAAGAATCCCAATCCCACACTAACTTCACTTGTGAACTTCCAGGGTTGAGAGCCTGAGGAATATCACACTCCAGACTACTACACACCACGGGCTTCGCACATAGTAGTAATACAGTCCCTTTATATTATTTGCTTCGGTCGCATAATGACCGGCAATATAGCACTAGTCTCTATCTTTTGTGACGCTAATGCACCAAGGTTGCTTCAATCTGTTTCCCCTCTTCTAAAAGCAACTTGGAGTTGGACTATTCCCGAGTAGGGCTTGAAGAGATTAAGGTTGATTAGGATCACTGCCCTAAACCCTGAAAAGGGGGATGGTTGTGTCTTAAAGTTGCTCTATCATCTAGGATAGGAATAGTATTTGTGATATCTCCAATTTTGAGCATTGAAGATGATATTGCTTGACAAGATCGATCTTTTTTGTTTGCCCATTGATCGAGATTGGAGCTCCCCGGGAAGAGGCTTCGTTATTGCAATGTTTCCTCGAGCTGAGAATCATTTTAACATCCCGCTCTTCAGTGAATACTCTATGGCGTGCGATTTGATGATTGTCTGAAACCCCCTATGTCCAAATTCATTAGCTTGGTTAAATGGCCGTCGGACGCCCGAGAGATGGTAGTAATTGAAGAATGGACTAGCCAGGAACCCCGCTTCTCCTTTCCCACTAATCAAGCCTATCAAAGCCCGCCGATACAAGGTAGCAGGATACCCCAAGAATCATGCCAGGGGTTGCAACCTGAATGGATAGAAAGAGTGGTCAAATTGTTTGATAACTGCACGTAATACTTGTGAACCCCCCAGGTACCACCCACCTGGCATCCGGTCACTAAATGGACTCGAGATTAATGCAACACCGGCCCGGTTCTGGTTCATTTCGCTATCGTATCCAACTTGACAATGTTTGGTCCGTCTGATTTATTTATGCCTGGGCTATTAAAAACAGCCTCAGGGGCTCATCTGGGAATGCCTGGGAGGAACTTGAAGCAAGTCTTAGCAATAGACCTTCGAACTGGGCCCGGTTCAAGTTGGTAAATGACGATATCCAATACTTGTACTATCTTCACTGGATTTGCTATTCAGTCGCCCCGATTGGTCGAGCCTAATCAGATCAGATCGTACAATACTGTAATACCAAATCAAAAAAACGGAGCGATCATAATCGATGTAGATAGTTTCCCGTAACGTGGCAGTGTACTATGCGAATCTTGCATGGATGTTTGTACACCTGGACAGTGGTGGCGGAGATCTGCCAATACAACGAAATGTTCCCACTAGACATCTAGAGAACCCAGAACTTCAAGTATTGGAATATTAATCTTGAAAATCGCATTATCGCAAGAAGACCCGAAAAATCAAGCAACATGATCAAGTTCAAGTTCTTTACTTTCCACATTCCCCAGCCAAATGGGTCCACATCCCTACTAATGCCTTGAATTCATTGGCTGACACGATGTTGAGGAAAGTAATCTTGGCAGCCTCGGTGGATCTGCTCCGCATCTAGAAACTGATAAAGATCTTGATACTCAATTTGAGCATCGAGAATAGAAAGTGATCATTACTTGCAAGGTTAACTTGTAGCCACCGTATCTAATCATCACTTTCTACAACGGAGAGTCCCCCGCCAGCCATCATGTGTAACTAGAGCATCTGAAAGTTCTATAAAGTCGGGGTAAGACCTCGTTCAAAGCTGTCTTTAATCAATAGCATCACAACACCTTAGTTTGAGAATTGACTTGGATATTCGAGAAATCTCCCAGCAACTACTATCTATAACTGCAATATTGGATACACTCCACCAATCCATCCACAATGTCTGAAGTGATTGATTTCTCCCTCTTGAAGGGAAGCTCCGAGGAAAGCCAAGCTGTCTCTGCAACACTGCTCCACACACTTAAGACTCGAGGTGTCGCCAGGCTGAAGAACCACGGCTTGTCCGAAAAGCTCATTGCGGAAATGTTTGATTATGTGAGTATTTAACAAAGGTACTACATGCTATAACACCTCTAATCAACCAACTTGAATGTTTTCCAGACTCGCAAGTTCTTCGCTCTTCCATTCGAAGACAAGATGATTGCCAAACACCCTCCCGAGTCAACCCCCAACCGCGGATACAGCTACGTTGGACAAGAATCCATCGGAACAATCAGTGGATATGAGAAAGGTGTATCTCAAGGCACCCAAGTCCGAGACATCAAGGTGGGATACTACTATGCAGAGAACAACATACAAAACACTGAACATCATGATGCTAATGAGACAAACTTACAGGAAACCATCGATCTGGGCTCCCCCAATGATGACCTCGTTGACAACATCTGGGTCCCAGAAGAGAAACTCCCCGGATTCCGCAAGTTCATGGAAGGATTCTACGAAAGCGCCTTCAAAGTCGAGCTCGAAATCCTAGCCGCACTTGCCAAAGCACTCGGAATCCCCGAGGAAGACATGAAGACACTCCACGGTAAAGCCGAGAACGAATTCCGACTACTCCATTACCCCGCGACTCCAGCCTCCGAACTAGCAGACGGAAGTGCAACTCGCATTGCAGAGCACACGGATTTCGGCAGCATCACGATGTTATTCCAGGACTCTGTTGGCGGGTTACAGGTTGAGGATCAGCAGAACCTGGGTACTTTCCGCGGAGTAGAGTCTGAGAACCAGTCTGAGATTATCTTGAATATCGGGGACTCGATGCAGAGGTTGACGAATGATACTTTCAAGGCGGCTGTTCATAGGGTTACGTACCCACCGACTATCAAGGTTGGTTCGGATGAGATTATGCCTGAGAGATTCTCTGTTGCGTACTTTGCGAAGCCGAATCGGACGGCGTCGCTTTTTCCTTTTAAGAAGTTTATCACGCCTGCGACGCCGTGTCATTATGAGGATATTACGGCTTGGGATTATAATAATCTTCGCATTGCTACGTTGTTTGGTGGGAAGGCTTGAGTGGAAATTTTGGTATTAGGATTGACCTTTGTTGGCGATGGTTTTTGCTCAATAACTTAGAATGAATTGAAATCTTGTTCCCTTCAAGTTGATGACAGTGTCCCCCTATTTCTTGCCTTTACATTTGCACTGGCTCTTATACTAGTAGTCATCTACCAGTGGGTAGACAATTATTAGTTCATGTAAATACCCAAAAGCAAATGATAAAACTCCATATATACAATCAGTAACAAGTACATATACGAACGTGGGTCCTACTGTAATTTGTTTCGCCCTGACGATCCATCGAGACTAGCGTGCTCTGATTGGCCAATTTCCACATGGCAGATCTATACCACAGCTCCACGGAAAGCTTAGCGATCCAAGTCCAAGCGACTGTGCTTTTTACGAATTGGAACTCTCGATTTCGAGCTTGCTTTATGTTTGACATTGGTTTATGCCATAAAATAGGGACTCGTAGGTGGGTCTCTGCAAAGGTAAAACTTAACCAGGACGGTCAGTAGTGTATACGGTCACTGGGCCTCACTACATCTTCGTAGTGCCTTGGACGATGTGTTGTTGAAGTGGATTCAAGTGGAAAGGGGCACAAACATCCATATCGAAAATATTTTTCCATGAAGATAGTCCTTGATGCGACATGGTAAATTGCTCAAATCGAAAAGACTACTGGTACTACAACCAAAACAGTCGACACTGCCTGAAACCTCATCTACAGAAATCACTACTATCAAAACCACTCCCTGCACAGCTTAAACTCCGCCACAAGAAGGTTATATGGCTAGCTGAGTTATACAGTCTAAATTACAATGTAAGGAGCAAAGACCACCAGACCCCAAAAAAAAGAGTCGATCACAGGCACTTTCACTTTGCATTGAGCAGGGAATATCAGAAGGGGAAAAAATACACGCTCGAATTGAGGATTTGTCTCGTCAGACCTTGAGGAAGGGTCTAGTGACTCATGGGATTCTAGGCCCATTTTAGATCTCACCGCAGTTGACGATGGTGGGCTTGGTGGCAGAGCGGATGGAGCCGGAGGAGGAGCCGAGGGCCTCGATCTCCTTGACGACCTTCATGGACTCGGCGTCAGCGACCTCGCCGAAGACGACGTGGCGGCCATCGAGCCAGGAGGTGACAACGGTGGTGATGAAGAATTGGGAGCCGTTGCTAGAGGAACCATGTCAGTTTTGCCTAAATGTTGCAGGTAGAGCCATAGAAAGCAAGACTTACGTGTTGGGGCCGGCGTTGGCCATGGACAGCAGACCGGGACGGTCGTGCTTGAGCTTGAAGTTCTCATCGGGGAACTTTTCGCCGTAGATGGAGCGACCACCGGTACCCTATTGTACATAAAAGGAGAAAGTTAGCCACTGATTTCTCCTCTCGGTTCCAGACTTCGGTCTGGGTTCCCTTTTTGTTATGGCACTCACGTTGTGGCGGGTGAAGTCACCACCCTGGAGCATGAACTGGGGGATCACACGGTGGAAACCAGAGTTCTTGTAGCCCTGGCCCTCGGGCAGCTTGCAGAGCTCACGGAAGTTCTTGGCGGTCTTGGGGACATCCTTCTCGAAGAGGTTGAAGTTGATACGGCCAACCTTGGCTAATTCTGAAGTTAGCATTGATACGCAGGGAAATAGTAATGAATATCAGTGGCAATGTCTTCAATGACTCCAAACAATTGAATAGAAGGCAAAGAAACGAGCGAGAGGGAAAAAAAAGTGTAGATAAAAGATGCAATTGCCGCACTGGGAATGGTTTACTTACGGGCACTGGTGCCGACAGGGGCGTACTGAACCTCGAAGAAAGCCTTAGTGTTCTCGGCCATGGCTGCGGAAGATGCGAAAGATCGTTTGGCAACGGGGTGGAAAGCGCAAGGAGAAGCGAAGAGGGAGAGTGGGGTGGACTTGAGGCGGCAAAACATGGTGAGGGGCTGCGTTGCGGAGCGGGACAACTGAGGGCCGGTCTGGATGCGGGTTAGCGGGCGAGTTGGCGGGAGATAGCGACCAGGTGCGCAGTTTCGGGCCTTAGGCCGGCAAGAACAGGGTGCCAGCATCTCTGCTAGCCTTCGGGGGGATCCCCCAATCGAGATTGCACTAGCCGGTGGAATAAGGGGACCATGGAGGGCACCAGCTTTGCTTTCTTCCGGGTTGGACGTACTGTTTTTAAAGGGATTGATGGGGTTGGGGACGGTTAAGGGAAACTTCAAGGAGAAAAGTGAAGCTCGACGCCAGAAAAGCTTCCAAAGCTCCGAAGATTAGTCATCTATTTTGCCGGCTAGTTCTTCCGGGGAAGCCCGCATTTACTCTCTTCACAGCGCCGTAGCTGGCCTCGGAGTACACTAATCTATGTAGTAGTACATGCACAGAAGCTTAAGTCTTCAAACAATTGACAATTGCCAACTTAAATATCTACTTTCCACATGTTCATATCGATATTGATTCAAATATGCTTCCATTCCGTATTTATAAGGATGCAGAGCCGGGAGGGATTGCAAGGAAGCAGAAAAAAAGGATCCACAAGAAAAAGGAGCTGAGAAAGACATCAAGACAAAAGTAAAAATACAATGAATAGGGCAATTGATAAGGAGGTGATGAGTAGAATAGAAAATGAAGTAGAAGTAGAAGTAGAAGAAACAGAAATCAGAAAAAAAAATCAGAAAGCATGATTGCCACGCGTATCAGGACATCATTTCGACATTGTCGGCTCGTTGCCACAGATGAGAGTCGCTCAAAAAGCCAGAGAGATAATAAAAGAAGTCAAGGTAAAATGGTGTGGAAGATGAGAGGGAATAGGAGAAGTGAAATGCATAAGCGGTGTGGATAACATCGCTAAATCAATAAGAGATTCGGATCAAAGGAGGTTTAAGTCATCACCGGAAATCATCACCATCAGTGTATGCCAAAGACTCTAGGCGCTGCACAAGCTCCTTGGTCTGGCGGGCAATTTCAAATGCAATCGGAGGCAGTTGGTTTGTGACCTCGCGGAGGTGCTCGGGGCTAGTAGCGTCATTGCCTGCCGCCGCAGTGCTCTCAAGCCGATCACGACCTTCATACAGAGAATTGATGATTGGATCGGTTCGCTCCCGCAGGGAGGCATCGCCACTTCGTTCGCGGGCCAGGTGTTCCGTGGAGGAAACAACGTGGGAAACAATATCAGAGATGGCAGAAACATAGGTTTGGACGGTGTGCATGTCATGCTCTGCTCGAATGCTAGCAACCAGAGCCTGGATGGATTGAACCATGCCATCAGTCTGATCCTCAACGTAGAACTTCAATTCTTGAAGCTCATGATCCCCCTGTGGCGGCCCATAATTATAGTCCATACCGTTGGTGAGACCATTTTGCATAGCAGGATGATCATGGTCAGGGGGGCTCAGAATGCTGTATTCAGAGTGATTGCTCAAGGGTCTTTGGCTGGCACTTGTGCTGAGATAGTCCGGGAACTTCTCAGTGGAAACTTCAACCTCATCCTCATCCGCCCAATCGGCAGGCGATGCTTGGATCTTGACAGCCCGAACCAATTCCACAACAGCAGTGGAGAGATGCGAGGCGGCGGCATCAAGCAAAGAGACTGGGGATAAACCGCTTGAGTTGGCAAAGTTACGGGCAGCCGTTATCAAGTTATTCGCGGTTATGGAGACATGGGACTTGGTCTTGACACGCAAAGTGGCCGATCCATCAACAGGGGGAGGAGCCTGCTCCAGATCCTGCAGCATATGCCGCACTGCAGTGATGACAAACTTGATTTGTTTGAGCACAGTCTGTGAATCTTCGAAACGAGCAACCCGAAGAAGCTCATCAATAGACATCTGGAATTTTGTCACATGGATATCCATGATGACACCGTCGGACTGCATGAGTTCATGCTCCTTCGCAAGGACGCTAGCATCAGGCCGTATTTCGCTAATTCCACCAGAGGAAGTGCGAAGGTGTCGTAATTGAGCCTTGGCCTTTGCGTAGCGGTGCTTCCAGTCATTGACTTCGGCCTCGAGTCGATCAACATTATTAGAGAGCTGCTCCTCGCGATCCCAATTGGAATGACTTTGAGCAGTGAGGGTCTTCATCTCCATAAGGAACTCGGACGCTTCACGTCGAACTTCTTGTGTGACTTGCTGTTGTTGCTGTAACTCCACTTGGAGGCTTTGGTGCTTGCTCTCCAAATCCGCATATCGTGCCTGCATTTCGGCATCCTCCGTCGGGGTGCTTCGACTGGCCTCCTCTAGCTGATTCCGAAGATCACGTTCCATGCTCTCCTGCTCCAATCGAACTCGATCAAGTTCAAGCTGAAGCGAATTGTTGAGGTTTTCAGCCTGTGATACCTTGCTTTCCAGATCATTGCGAAGGTCGTCCCATTCTTCACGTTCATTATGAGAAGCCTAGTTTCGGAGTTAGAATAAATCCTTGCTTCACTGACACAAGACAAGACGTCTGAGTAGAGGAAAACTTACTCCTGATTGTCCTGCATCAGATGATCGAGCGAGCTCTTCATCCTTAATGCGGACCAACTCTTCCAATTTCTCTACTTTCTCCTGTAGTGTCGTAACCTGAGATTGGCTCTCTACCAATAATCGTCGCTCACTGTCACCCAGTGTGGTTGTAGTACCCCGTCTGCTCAAGACTGCGTCCAGCGCAAAAGCATCACTCCGAGCGTCATCATCATCTTCACCTCCCATATCATCACTATCCTCTACCATCGTGCTTTTATTGGGGACCATAGTATTGCTTTGGAAGGATCGAGGGAAAGGACCATCCCCATTCATAGAAGGCGGGCCGCCTAAGGAACCTTGACGCGGAGGGAATGGGCTACCGGGTGTACCAGGTGGACCACCAGATGGATATCCTCGGCCCATGCGACTTGGAGGTCCCCGAGATTGAGAGCGACGGGCATCCGGAGGGAAACCAGGAGGTGGACGTCGGCCAGTGAATTGAGGGAACCGGCGTTCAAGCTCACAGTAAACGTCAGTGGCCAAATCTCGAAAGCGCTGGTGTTGAAGGGAGGCAAGTTTATGACGCGCCTGGTTGCGTTTCTCGTGGAAATCCTTGCGTGGAGGGAGGGAAGTCGGGATATCAGGGCGCGGAGGCTGTCCAGGAGGCGGCGTAGCCTGTTGGCGTCGAATCAACTCATCATAGACATCTGTACTAAGTTCATGGAACTGTGTTGGAGACAGGCGCAAGAGCTTATCGCGAGCCTTGTTGGAGCGGCCGCCATTGCGGTCATTCTGGCTTGCAATGTGAAGGAATCGCCGTAATGTCACGAAATGTTGGTGTAAGATCTCCTCCATCTGTCTGTGTCGTCGGCCGCCAGGACGTGGGCCATCACCACCCAGAGTTCCCACGCTTGATCTCGCAGCCACGGAGTTGGGAGGGGACGGGTTGCCGCTCCCCGTGGGAGAAGGTCCCGAAGGTGGAATGCCGGGGTTGCCGTTGGGACTTAGCGGTGCACTAGGAACGCCGGAAGTTGGAGGAGTGGCTAGATTTCCTCGAGAGGAAAACGTTGGCGAAAAGGGCGGGTCGGACTTCTGATACTGGTTAATGCCAGACCAGTCGCTGCCATCGACGGAGACCGGCGACATGGCTCCCGACGGCACATTCATATCAGCCCCGAGAAGGGAAATTTTGAAATGCGATCCAGCTACCGGCTGGTCGGGACCGATTTAAGGGATAGTTCAGTCAAAGACAAAAAGTTCCGGGGGGAGGAAGCTCGAACGCATTCACGGTGGACACCGCACAAGGGTTCCAATATCTCCGGGGGACCTGAAACGAGAGGGGCGGTGGTTCAGGGGATGGGGAGAGGAGAAGGGTTGGGTGAAAGAGATTCAGCCAGACCAGAGGAGCGAAGGAATCGAAGAGGTGGATGAGAACGAAAGGGGGGCGTCTTGTCCTAAGGAGTGATGGACTAGACAGCGAAATTATTCGCAGGGAGAGAAAGTGTGCTAGTTCGCCGCTGACTCCGGAGTTCCTCCTAAGCCCTTACGGGAGACCCGCCATTGATACTGGTGAGTACAGGGGTTTGTTCAACTGCATATGCTAGTACGGAGTATACTATTTAAGAGGTACATTGTCTACTTCAATATAATAAATACTTATACTTGTACTAATAACATTGTGACTATAATTATGGTGAGTACTATAATAGTAGTACTACTCTCTTTGTTTCTTGGATATACAGAGTTGTTACGTGGCAGAGTGAAAGGAAGACAAAAGAAAAGGCCTGGGCCATCGGTAACTGGAGGTAACTGGAGGGACTCGTGATTCTTTGGCTCCTCCAGTGGCTGTGACTTGCTGTCAAGGAAAAAAAGTTCCGTGTACGAGAATACAAGCACTATACATTGTATTCTCGTATTTGTACATTTCTACACTGTTGTTTTGTGGGTCTTGTCCTGTACCTGTACCTGTACCTGTTACCTGTACCTGTACTCCGTACTTGTACCTGGACTAGTTAACACTCACCGCGAAGAGGCAGAAACAGGAAAATGCAAAAAAAGAAAGAAACTCCCTCCAGCCACAGGGGCTGAACTGCCTGCATCCCTGCAGAAATGAGATGAAATACTATTCTTCTCTTATGTATGCATCGTCATCCTTCGCAGATCTATGTACATACTGTACATATTGATGACTTTCTTTTTCTTTCCCTTGATCAATATCTTGACCCTCCTCCCTCTACCAACACCCCAAGACCATAAACACGCACAAGAGACCTAAATCCAGAACCGAGCGACTAGTCCAGGAGTCGAGCAATCTAGGCCCTTTGGCCCCCAGACGAATGGAGACACAAGAAAGAGAAAGCAAAGGATACAAGTACAATACCGAAAGTCCCCACGTTCGTATTAATGTTGGCTCCCGCAACCAATCAGACCGTTGCAAGAGACATTTCCCCTGTATTTATCATCACCGCCTCACAGATGAATTGTGGGGATCTTGCTTGGGAAGTGACCTTAGATCGTCCTACTTCAAGTCTTCATCTGAGACAGATATCATTGATCTACCATCTACCGGTCCTGTCCCCGCAGAAACCTGAGACATAACATGTCAAACTTCATCCCCGCTTGTATACCCCAGGAACGCAGACAGACGATCAAGAGAAAAGATACTACAACTACTAACTACTACGTAGTAAGTAGGTTTGGATTGTGGTAGAGAGCCAGTTAGGATACGCAGTCAACAAGCTAAATAGTCAATTTGTTAGATAGAATTTGTAGTATGTAGTAGTAATACATAGTAGCTTCCAGTAAATAACCTTACAATTTGGCGATTACCTGTGCATCTCTAATGAACAGCTATCAAGTATAATAGTAGTAAGTAGTAGTGTCGGGGCTAGCTGGGCAGGATGAGACCAACCGAATCTTCAAAACCCACGCCTTGCTACTGGAGGCAGCGCCTGCGAAAGCATAGTACCTGTTTGCTAACTTGACTAATTGATATGAAATACACTCATCTAAATGTGCACCAAACCATTAGCTTGACTGCTATTCGAGGGCGGAAAACCAATCAATTAGCCGAGAAAAATACATGTTTTATGGGCCATGATCAACCGCCAGGTCTATCCAAGCAGGGGCGATTAAAAAAAAAAGAAACTAAGTACAAAATGTAGAACAGGAGCGTAGCTCGTATCCGCTCGCAGCGGTTTTCAAGGCTGGGTGGCCCCAATCATAGGGCGCCCCCTTGCCGGCATAAGCCAGGAGGTACGTGGATGCCCTCCAGGGCTTTTTGAAATCATCACAGCGTTGTCCCGGTGGTCCTCGCATGGCAAAAATCCGAAGAGCCCAGTAGCGAGAGAAAGGGAATCAAGACGCTGGATGCAAAGCGAGAGGTAGGAGAAACGAAGTCGTGATTCGTTTGCCCTTTACCCCTGCTGCGCAGAATGGTGAATTGAGAGGATTTTGCTTACGAGTCACGAGCGGGATGTACAGACTCGTTCGCCCAGGACCCAACGAGGGCTGGTCTTGCGATCAATTATTTCGAGGTCATAGAGAGACCGCGGGCCGCACCTACGGCGGCCGACACGGGAGTGGAAGATCGAGTGGGAGCGGCACTGCGGTTGTGGGCCATGTGTGCCTTAACCAGGTGTCCGGCGGCAAGGGCGGAACACAGACTGAGCTCTCCAGCCAGAACGGAGGCGGCGATAATGCGAGACAACTGTCGGGCATTTTCACCGGGGGTGGTTGGGTGGGCTCCACGAACACCGAGCAAGTCCAGCATAGCAGATTGCGCTTCAAGGATGGTACCACCACCAATAGTGCCGACTTCAATGGAAGGCATGGAGACAGCGATCTGGAGGTTGCCGTTGTTGCTGTTGCGATAAGGTTAGTATTTAGGATGGGAAAATGAAAGTGGGCTCTTTGGGGGATAGGAACTCACTTCTTCATGGTCGTGATACAGCTGCTGCTCTCGACGTTCTGGGCAGGATCCTGTCCAGTGGCCAGGAAGATGGCGGAGACAATGTTCGAGGCGTGGGCGTTGAAGCCACCCAAGCTGCCAGCCATGGCACTTCCGATCAAGTTCTTGCTCACATTGAGCTCGACCAAGGCGTTGACATCACTCTTCAGGACACTCTTAACGACATCACCAGGAATAATCGCTTCAGCCACGACGGACTTTCCACGACCATCAGTCCAGTTGATAGCCGCAGACTTCTTGTCGGTACAGAAATTACCAGAGAGCGAAATGATAGACATGTCGTCAAAACCGCATTCCTTGGACATGACATCAAGAGCCTTTTCACAGCCCTTGGAGATCATGTTCATACCCATAGCGTCACCGGTAGTAGTCTTGAATCGAATGTAGAGATAGGTTCCAGCGAGCGCAGTCTTCAAAGTCTGGAGACGAGCGAAGCGACTTGTCGAATTGAAGGCAGCAGTGATGATGCTACGACCCTCCTCGGAGTCAATCCAGACCTTGGCGGCGGCAGCCCGGGCCAGAGTAGGGAAGGTCACGCAAGGTCCACGGGTCATACCGTCACCAGTGAGAACGGTCACGGCACCACCACCAGCGTTGATGGCCTTGGAACCACGGCTGGTACTGGCAACAAGAACACCCTCAGTGGTGGCCATGGGGATGAAATAGCTTTGGCCGTCAATCTTAATTGGTCCAGCAACACCAAGAGGCAAGGGCAGATATCCAATGACGTTCTCACAGCAAGCACCGTGAACAAGACCGTAGTTATAGTGCTTGTAGGGCAGTTTAGATGCCTCCAGGGAACCAGTGGTTTCGGCAGTAGCCGCAGTACGAGCGATGACAGCACGACGAATCTTAACGGCGCGAGTGAAGGCGTCCACACGGCTCATCAAATTTTCGTCCTCCATGGTCTTTTCCAAGGCATATCCGGGAAGTTTACCCTTCAGGGACAGATCAATCAACTCCTCGTCAGTCAGCAGTGGCGCACGCTTCTCCTTGAGCATCAGTGCGCACTCATCGAAGGACCGGGTTGACTCCTGCTCGTTTGGTTCGAACTTAGGGTAGACCTTTGGTGCGGGCTCCTTGGGAGGGGCAGGGGCAGCTTCAGGTTCCTTGATACTCCAGCGAGCAGCGTTGAACAGGTAGCCGTTGAGAATAATACTGAGCGTCAGAGCGGCAATAATCCATTTGCTGATAATCGGGTCCTCGACACTCTTCAGCAGACTCTCAAGAACCTTGCCACCAACAGCATCGAGGAATTGATCAGTGTACTCAATCTCGAACGAGGCAGGCGCATCGCCCGCAGCGTAGTGAACAGAGGGGTACTCCAGCTTGTACTTAATGGGGGGAATAATGGTGACCATGGTCTCCTGCTTCTGGCTCTTAGCAGTCACGTAAATGGTGTCCAGGCCGTTCTCGGCAACCTTGAAAGGATCAATGGGAGCAGGAGCCATAACATTGGAGAGACGCGAGATGAGAGCACCATTGCCGGTGTTGCGGAAAGGAATGGCCGAGAGGTTCACAACATTGATCAGAATAAGACCACCGACCATGAGGATCTTGAACCGGCGGACGTTGCTGGACTTGATCTTACGACCGAAGATGCTAGTATCACCTTCGCCGCCGTCGGAGCCGATGTTGGGCCAGTCGTTGTTGGAGGCAACGTTCTCAGCCACGCTGTGGGTGATGCCATCCTCTTCAAGGGCCTTGCGCAGCGCAACATGACGCTTGATACGTGTAATCTCGAGCTTGATGCAGAGAATGGTGGTGTAGAAGGTGAACAGGAGCACACAGTCAAAGAACAAAATCCAGGCCGCGAGGAAGCAGAACTGCTGAAGACCGCCCTGAACACCAGAAGCAGCACCAATGGTCAAAAGACCAATCTCGATACAGTAGTGCTGAATAATCTCGAAGCCCTGCTGCTTGATCGCAGTTGCGATAGAGTCCTGAATGGAGGATGGGGTGCTAGAAGCGAGGGGACGGGGTGCGGCACCGGGATGAGGTCGGCGATTGTCCACAGAGGCATTGAGAACTGCACGAGTGAACATGATCGGCTTCTCAAACCCAATAGTGACAACCAGGAAAGGAAGTCCCTCCGACAACAGGAGTAGATTAATTGGCACGCCAAGTTTGGTAGTGACCAAAAGACCGAACAGGAACGCGAAGGAGCCGGAGAAAAGCACAGTGGCAGCGAGCCAGAAGTTGGATCCCAAGCGTCTCATGGAGAAGAAGAGGGAGACGAAGCTCAGATGCATCGAGATGTAACCAAGAACCATGATGACAATGTCAATGGTCTCGGCATGTTTGATCAGATCAACGAACGAGCCCCAGGCATCGGTCAACCAGAGCTTGAGAGCAGTGCGCGAGCCTGTGGCTCCACGAGCTGCCCTCATGATCCATTTCTTCGATTCCTTTTCATCTTTGTAGTCCGACGAATCTGGGATCTCCTGAACGGCCCTCAGAAATTCAGAAATTTGTTCAAAGGGGACGGCATAGGCGAGAGCAGAGTCATGGGAGAAGGGCGAAAACAGGTTAGGGGTGTTGGGAACCGATTGAGCAGAAATGTTGCCAGGAACGGGAACATCGTCGATCACAGGACCGGTTGAAACAGACTTGGAGGTGGAATCCGGGAAAATAAAAGTGGTCAAAGCGAGGTGGCGAGCCGGGGTGTTCTCGATCTGTTTCTTTAAAAAAAAAGGAATTGACTGATTAGTAGCTGGAAAGGTTCATAGTTGGCGCTGCAGGAATGGCTCACATTCTGTTCGGTCCAAGCATCTTCCACCTGCCACTTCCAGGAGGTAGACTCTCCCAGTCGCAGGTTTCGACCTCCCTGGAGGAGGCTCTCTGTGTCTACCTGACCCGCAATGTTGCGCGAGTTTCGAGCAGTATCCAACAGACTGCCTTCAAGAAGGCCGACATAGGTAGTACTGGCAAGCAGGGCAATTACGACGATAGTGTGAATAGGGTGAATGCAGGCCCGACGAGAGATGAATTGGAGGCCACCAGTGACCTGGCGGCGGAGCCAGCTTGGCTCGGCATCGTTATCGGCTTCGGTTGACCGTAGTCTCTTTGAGATCAGGGAGGAAGCCATGGTGAGGAGGTGGTGAGGGGAGCGGTGTGGACGTCTGTTGAAGGCGTTTGGGGGAGGGTTATGACGGTCCGCAAGGACCAGAGCCTGCGAGAATTACCGCCGTGTTGCCGTGATGTCGGCCAAAACTGATGGACAGAGGCAGCAAGTATCTTCAATTGCAAGTCCCTAAACTGAGGGCCGCATGTGGCTCCCGCGAGCGGTCTTCTTGAGAAACAATCTCCCACGAGGGAACTTTTTTTGGGGGGAAAGAGAAAGGAGGTTAGCCGAGATTCAGACGCAAAGACAGGCAAGGGCGCGTGGAGATATACCAAAATCAGAAGAGAAAGAAATTGCGAAATTCGAAATCAGAAATCAGAAAAGGAAACACGCGATTGCCGACTCGGACTCGAAGTAGACAAGAAAGAGGACCCCCTGAAGGCTGCAAAATACTCAAGCTCCGCGGGTCCGTCAGGAATTAAGTATCGCCGACAACGGGGGGAGTCGCCAAGCCACACCAGCTGAGTGGGGCGGAGAGGAGGGACCACTCCCTAGCGTTGAAACTTGAAAGAAATAGAGGAAGAGAGACGATGGCGGTGGAGAGATGAATCAAGTTCCAGTCTCCAGAGTCGGAGAGTAGTGTTGGTGTGTTGGTGTGTTGGTGTGAAGAGGTGATGTTGGTCGACTCGGAGAGTAAAAGTTACCCTGCGTACTAAGTATACCCATACACTTGTTAAGTATGTTAGGACAGGAAGAGGGGATATTGACAAAGACTGCCTAACAATGGACAACAATCAAAAATTCCCCCAAATAGTATCCATGGATTCTCTGATTCTAGTGCGAGTGCCAGTGCTTTTGAAGGATGGACACCTTCAAGCTGTGCTTATTCTATATTCTATATACTCTGTGCATGGTATTAATTACAGATACGGGTATTTACAATCTTGACGCATTGGAGATCTATAGAAACCTTTACTATACTGTAGTATGTATGTACATCTTATTGGGGAGAGGTTGGTAGCACAACTTGGTACTACTCGAACTTACTGCACTCGATGATCGAGGCGGTGGCGAAAACCCGCGTAATGCGAAAACGAAACTGAGAAATGAAAAGAGAGAGTGAGAGAAAAAAAAAAAAAGAAAAAAAAGAAAAGAGGCCACCGACATGATGATGATTCTGATGATACCAAGACATGTATGTAAGATCTCCATCCTGCCTCACTGCATGTAGCCCCCAAAGGCCGCCTTAAAGCATTCAGGCTGTCAATATTACTGTGTACAGACCCGATCACTTGGTCAGGTCCACGGGTGTCATATCTAGTTAGTTTCGTGGGTATACGAAGTACATTCTGTACGCTCATCCTCAATGGGGTATTCCTTTCGTTACGTGTCGGAACACATCCGCTATGGAACACAACAAGAAGCAAAAAAGATCAACCGTCGACAGGACTACACTGCTGGTACTGAAGGGCTGAAGTGTCGGAAATTCGCGACTGAAATAAATGTTGTGGGTTCCAACTCGGGTGCCGACAGTCGATCCAGCTCCACTTCTCTGCGCTCATCCAAGGTTGCTTCCAAGCAGCACCATGCACTAACAGGGTATAACAGGGTATCTGCTTATCCTGCAATCAAAAAGTCCCCCCCACTCTTTGTCTCTCTCGAGAGATGCAATCCTCCGCGTAATTATGTCCAGGCCAACCATCGGTTCAACCGGAATCCCCTCAGCAAACAGAACGAGCGAGAAAAAAGGTGTCTTTCCGAAGGGCTCCGCTTAGCACCCCATCTCGACCTTGTTTTTCGTAACAAGGCCGGCTCGAACCCACCCAGTGGAGCGCACGGAGAAATCAGATAAAAATCAGATAACTCAAGCCAAATCATCGCCGCGTATTTTTCTAGGCCCCGCGGTCTCTATCCACAATAGGACTCGGTTACCGAGACTGCCAAGGGTAAATTGGGAGAAAAACCATCAAGATAAGATGTAAAGTCCGAGCACGGAGAGGAGGGGAGACATGGGGGCCACTTTAACACCTTCAGGGCTGCCAATGAGCTCTCAATGGGCAGAATGTCATTTAGTGGATTCTCAAGTTGTTTGTAGATGCTTCCCGACCTACCGAGGCGGAAGGAGTGCCAATAAGTGTAATATGCATGTAGTATAAGTACGAGTATTGGCATTCGGAATCAATTAGAGGTTGTAAACAGCCAATGTTGTCTAACACCTGACAGAGTGGCAGATACTACTAGCTGCAATCTGCCTGCTGTATGAGCATGCATGGGATGTCCCCTCAGATAGCCCTAGCATGAAGGCCGGATGAGGCGTCGTGATTAGTATAGTTCATGACGAATGTTCGCAGCTGGGCTCACTAGCTCTCTGGATTGCATGCGGGCGTTGAATATGCATACTACCAATTACTAGCATCATCTTTCTCTTCTTGTAGTAAAAAAGTCAGCCGGTGCCAGTGGCATATTAGTACCAAATCCCAATTTTGGGATGGTCGACTTCGTATATCAAAAGCTCAGAATGCCAGTAGGTACTCCGTACACTGCTAGGAACATTGTGAGCAAAAAAACCCTCACCTCCTCTTTCTGGCTAGCTGCAAGTATGCAGCCCGACTTCAGCAGTGAAACTGTACCAGTCTAGTCCGATTTCAGGCCTAGATCTTGTGCTAAGCCTAAATGGTTAAGAATAAAGTGGGGGCAAGCCTGAAGAAGAAGAAGAAGAAGAGAGAGAGAGAGAGAGAGAGAGATCATCCCCTCGTATTCCTCCCATCTTCAATCTTCCACGTGAGTGACTTGCTTCATTGTTTCTTTACCTGCTAACTAACTACTCCTAGTTAGTAGCTATGAAGGACTCTTAATGGTCGGAGCGCCAAGGTACTAACGGAACCGGCAAATTTCCCTTGTTCTAAATGCAGAACATGCAGATTCACGAAGCGCTTAAGTAAACCTCCGAGCGCCAATGGACGCGCTCGGGAGAGGAGGCTCTGATCTTGCTTCCGTGCAATTTGCTTAGCGCCAGGAGAAAGGGACAAGTCTCAGGACCAGAATTATCTCCAGATTTATCTCTAGCTTCACCTCCTGAAGCAAGCTCCGCCGTTTTTCCAACCGCCTCGTCCAACCATTTCCTCCTAAGCCTCTAGTCCTTCGGCACCTAGTGACTTAAAATTGGTATGACAGTGGAGATCGATCGTTTCATCAGAGACGTCGAAATAGTTACAAGATCTATTCATGTTTATTTGTTTGCCGCCAATGAGCAGTTGCCCAGCCTCCCATCATGCCCATCTTCCATATATTTGGAACGAGCCCCGTGGGCGAGGGAACGAAACAAAGGGTCTCTATTGCATTTGTCTTCATCGTGAGGTTTTCTTTGTTTGAATGTCGAATTTCTGCGGCCCAAACATCTTCTGTTATCGTGGAATAATAGAACTCTGAAACAAACCCTTTGACCTTTACTCTGTCGCCCTCTTTGTTGTCCAAGTATCAGCATGGTTTTGTGGTGTGAATGCCTAGATCCCTCTTACATTTCATCTTACCATTCACTATTTCACAAATAGCCACTGGTGCCAGCCAAGGCAGCACTCCAACCCATCTCAAGTTATACAGTCTTGCAATAACAGAAAAAGACTGTCATTCTTCCTTTTTCATATACCGATAAAACAAAAAGACTCAAATCGAGGACGGCACCGCAGGACGGTGCGAGATATAGACCTCAGTGACCATCTCTTCTCTCTCTTTCTGATTGAAAGATCTTTCTACGCTCGACAAAATGCTTCTCCCAGTGCTAGCAACATTATTCATCCTCGCAATCTACGCCGAAGCACATTCCTGGGTGGAACAGCTGACAGTTATCGCATCAAATGGAACCTTTACCGGCACCCCAGGCTATGCACGGGGAAACGTTCTTCGCACAACACAAGGCTTCAGCGACACCACCATGACTTACCTCCTTCCACCAAGCACCAGAGGAAATGTGACCCAGCTTTTGCCTAGCGACAAGCTCTGTAAAGGCACACAACAGGATCAAACTCAGTCTGATGGGAGCCCTCGACTGCAAGCCAGTGCTGGTGCCGCCATAGCACTTCGATACCAAGAGAATGGACATGTCACTCTGCCCCAGAACCAACCCGGAAAGCCGAAGAATCGAGGAACGGTATACGTCTATGGTACAACACAGCCAAAAGTTGGCGAGAAACTGTTGGACGTTTATGGCAGCTGGACTGCTGACGGTACCGGAGGAGATGGCCGAGGTGTACTGCTATCCACCCAAAATTTTGATGATGGTCGTTGTTACCAGGTCAATGGGGGCGATATTTCAGAAACCCGCCAGAAGGAGTACACACATGAAGCCAACCAGCTGATGGGAGCCGATCTTTGGTGTCAACAAGATATACAATTACCCACGACTGCTCCATCCGGCAAGTTGTACACTCTTTACTGGGTGTGGGACTGGCCCACAGCCCCAGGTGCCGATCCGACATACCCACAGGGCAAGACCGAGATCTACACCACCTGTATGGACGTGGACGTGCATGACATTCCCTCCAATAAGCAGAAATCGGACGAAGACTATTCCAGTGGGCAGAACTTGAACAATGCAGCGATTCCATCGGAATTTGATCACCTTTCTGGTCAGCAAACGGTTGTGGAGTCTCAGGCTGCGACAAGTACATCACCCGGCACAATGTCAGCTGCCAGCGCCAAAAAGGCTACCGTAACAGCCTGGCATACAGTCGGCAAGACTGTTACTGTATCTCAGGACACAACGGTGACTGTTGACGCTGGGTCATATCAATGAAACTCCACCTGTCTTCCGATGGACATGGGGATTAACCCACGGTATGCCAATTGAGAGAGAAGACGTTTCCACGGAGAAAATCGAAATATCATACCCAGATGTGGCCTTGATTATTGTGAATGCGATAACTAGTAGACAAACTTCAAAGTACAATAAAATGACAACCCATTGAATGTGATTGTGATGTGTTACTGTAAACGTTGTAGAGTGTAGGCCAGTCATTGCCTAAACGGGAATAGTCCCGATCTGAAACACGCTAGCACGTGATGCTGACCTAAGCCCCGCGAAGCTTCGAAGCAATTCACACAGGAGTCTCCCAAAGTGTGTCAAGAGAAAGATGGAAAGGTGTTGAATTTCTCGCTCATCTTCTATTTACTGGAGTGCTATATGTCCTGACATATCCACTGCTGCAAAACGTCGCAATCCCAACCCCTCCCGCAACCGCTGCCCGCGCTGATTATCTACCCTGAGGGGATCTTGAGGTATGGCCCCCCGATTCTTCGGCGCATTTCCTTTCTAGTGGGCAAAAAGGAGGAGATAGAAAACCCCCCTTCTCCTGTTCCCCTGTTACCATCCGTCCGTTGCGATCAATCCTTGCGATTCTTCCCTTCTCGAATCTGTTGTTTGCCGCATAAGCGCCGTGCCCAGGTTGCATTCTATATCTGACACTTGCCGTGCAGTTTCTGCTATATTTAGCAGTGCCCTCGATATTGCGGGACAGCGCCTGGAACAATAGGCACCCCCAACACAAACCCTTCTCTCCCTCTTGCGCTTGGTGATGAATATCTGATCGGAGTCCACTACATCGCTATCAACGGATCAATACCCGCCGATCCCCTTCTCCCCGAGTCCTGATCCTCGTGCCCGATCTGCCTTTGCCCCCTCCCTCGCCCTCAGGCCCTCCCCTCCTCGAGAGTTTGCCGATTCCCGAAACCTCCTACTGGCACGTCGCGGGGTTTTTTTCCCACGTCCCATTGGACCCCTTGACACAGACAATCCAGAACCTGACTAGGCTGGGATCAGAAACTCCGAGTGAATCGGTTGCACACCTGTGTGAAATCGACTGCGGATCACCCGACTATCCCGTCGCTACAACGCTTCATCTACAATCGCAGAGTTGGACAAGCTTGGCGGGCTATCAATCGCAATGCAAAAATAGAGTTCGAGCGTGACCGATGAACACCCACCGCATCCCTTTCTAGCTTTCAACCGATCCTCATATACCTCTATCCACTTGGCCAAGTCTTTAACTTTTTGGCTGTTGCGCGATGTCATCCCCGGCACCAGCCAACACCTCAGGGAGTAACCTGCAGGTTCTCCCACCCATTCTTACAAATGAATCAGTCAAACCGTCGCCGAGCGCGAGGGATCGATTATCGACCTATTCAAATCTCTCCTTCACATCCCAAAATCGCTCGCGCCCGGGGTCGCACGTGTTCCCTATCTTTCATTCCAGCCTTCCCTACGCTTTAGTGCGAGACTTTGCCTACCCGCCCATCCATCCGCTACATTACGGTCCTCCCCCTCATGCCTCGGGCGTTTCTACCCCGGCGAGCGAATACCGACGCTTGTCAGACCCCCCAATGTCGTGGGACACCTCGAAGGGTCCATGGGCAACTGGTCCGTGGAGTACAGAAAGTAACCAGGGCCAAGGTCAACAGCAGCTCCCGGCGATGTCCTTCGGGGATGGTCCTCCATATAGTGAAGATGAAGACCTTCACAGCCCGGTCGTCACCACTGCGCGACAACGCCATAAGTCCACTGCCATGGACTCTAACAGTGACGAACGGCTTTCAGGCATTGGGATGGATCGTGGTACATATGTTGGTAGAAATGCCGATGGTAGCGAAACCTACTACGTGAACAATAGTGATACACTTGAGGACGGACCTGGCGGGGAATATGTTACATACCCTGCTAGCCAAGGGCGGTCTTCGTACTACGCTAGCAACCATCAAGGCTATGCCCCCGAGACCGGAACAGCACTCGAGGGAAATTATCAGGGCACCGATCGGTACTCCAACGATTATCAATTTGCTGTTGGCTGCCCAGATGAAGAGATGCATGGCAAGGCTGTTGCGCTGTTCGATTTCACGCGCGAACATGAGAATGAGCTCCCCCTCACAGAAGGCCAGGTAATCTATGTATCTTACCGGCATGGCCAAGGCTGGCTCGTCGCCGAAGATCCGAAAACTGGAGAGAATGGTCTTGTCCCAGAAGAATTTGTGCGGCTTCTACGCGATATTGAAGGGGGTCTAACCTCTTTAAATGGAGAACCTGGCCCAGATATCGCAGACACCAGTGCAGCTCTCAGTATGGATACGAGCGAAGATAGTCACGATTCTACACCCGTTAACACTGGTCACTCCACTCCAACCGCAATCCAGAATGATAACTCTGGAACAAACGGCAACACGCACTTATCTATCTCTGTCGATGCACCTGACTCTGTTCCGGCGACCAAGGCATCCGATGCAGGCAACCGTTCCAGCGTATCAGCGAAGACCTGAACTCGCTTGGCCATTACTCACAAGTGGCTCCACCCTAGACCATTCAACATCTATATGGCCAATTTCTCCATCAAGGGATTGCAAGCACTGCAAATCGATAGAGAGCCAGTCTCTTCCTCCCGCCGACATGTCGGGTCAAGACACCTTCGTCACGAACTTGTTACCCCGTGACCACCCCACACGACGTCTTCTTTGATGAACCACAAGCCATAACAGAGCGCGGCGTCAAAATCACACCAAACCGGCCAACAATTCGCCGCATGGAACATGAGGGTCAAACTCGTCGCTTTCAAGAAAGCGACAAGAGCGCCAAATAATCGCTTCCTCTTCCTGCCCTTACCCCCCTTCTCCTCCTCATCCATCCCCTTATCATAAATTCATCAATTAATGAATGACCCCAAGCCAACCCTTTATACGTTTGATATCCCACCCACATGAATTGCCATTTTATATCCAATATAAGCCTGGTCGAGAAAGAAAACCAAGCGAGGAACTCGAAAGCTGAATGCTTTTTGCTTGCCAACCTTTTGCTTTGAGGTTCATTCATCTCGCCAGCCGTTGTGTTTCTTTTCGAATTTCTTGTCTCCACACTCCTCTTCCTCCTCCCCCCACGTCACTTCTTGTATCTAGCTTTCTTCAGCATAGGCGTTGTTTTGCATTAATTAGCATCAGCGCAATTCTTGTTCACACCTTTACGTCTTACGTTTTATGCATCTTTAAAGTAATCGAAAATCTGTAGTCTCCGGGTTTCCCTTTTGGAAATAATCAGTAGGCTATCCTCGACGAAGATTAATCTGGAGCACCGTGGCAATTGTCTCAGAACTAGTGGTTTTCTATTCGGCCTTCGGCCACCGACCTGGAGAAGAGGATATTGGAGACGAAATGATGAATTGAAATCTGACATGGAGTCATGAAGGCTATACGTAAGCTAGATACCGTTTACAAACAAAAGAAAAGAAAAGAAGAAGAAAAAACGTTCCAAGGATCTCTTTTGAAGCAGGCAAGATAGAGAAAAAGAAAAAAGCATTTTCAGCATCGAAACCGCCTTGTCCAAACCGGTGAATAATCCGATAAAGTCAAGGACTGGACCGACTATACCATGACCCTACAATGAACTCAAGCACTGATAAAACAGAAGGTAGAAAGAAGCAATACAAAATGGGGGGAGAAAAGTGGAGACGATTTGAAACTGATATCGAGAAATCGATGGGGAAATGCCGGATGAAACTCTACTTTAAAATGGCGGATGAAGCACGTTCAACCAAGCAAGTCATCGAATGCGGAGCCGCCCTGCTTTTGCTGAGGCTGAGAGGGCGCAGGCGAAGCGGTGTTGGAGGCTGGTGCGCCCCAGATGCCGGCGCTGGCCTTCTCCTTGGCCATACTGGCCAGGTTGGGGCCCTTGTTGGCAGCAGCGTTGTTCTTGGCAATACCGGCGCTGGCGCTGGCGGTGGACCAAAGAGATCCAAAGGCATCACCGGAGGATTTGGAGGCGGTGCTGGCTGCGGGTTTGGCTGTGGTGGCCGAGGGGGTCACATTGGAAGAAAGGGAAGGGTTGGCTTGCGAGGCAAATGGCTGTTGAGATGCAGTTGAAACAGAAGTGAAGTAGTTGGGGGTAGCAGCTTGGAAACCGGCTGGCTTTGCGGCCTGTGGGGGAGGAGAGGCAATGGCGCTACCGGTGGGCTGGGGAGTAGTGAAGCCGACCAGGCCATTGATATTAGCACCCTGCGAAGCAGACACGGGTTTGGGTGCAACGAAGTTAGTGTTGGAAGTTGTGCTGGCTGTAGAAGCAGGAGGCATAATTCCGAACTGGGATGGAGCTGCCGCAGAGGGCTGGGGAGCTGGGGTTGCGGACTGGAAGTCGTCAAAGTCGTCATCGTCGAGAGGCGCTGAGTCCAACATATTCAATCCGCTGCTAGCTGGTTGTTTGCCAGCTGCATTCGAGACAGGTGCAGCAGGGGCCACGGGTTCATCGTCACCAAAATCGAACAAATCTGCCACAGGCGCCGGCGCCGGCTCTGGCTTCTTAGGCTCTCGCTTTGGTGCAGGGGCGGCTTCACGGCGTGCAGGGGCGGCATCTCCCTCATCGTATTCATCGTACTCATCGAATCGGTTGCCCCGACGGCCACTGCTGGATTCCTGGTAGTCGCCGCCACCGGATGCGCCACCAAAACCACCACCATCGCCGAAGACACCTCCGCTATAACCGCCGTATCCTCCTCCCATGCTGTCACTTCCGAAGCCACCATAGCGACCGGAGCTGGCGCTGTTCATTCCACTGGCGTTGATGCCACCCTCAAATCCACTGAACTTGTTCCGATTATTGCGAGCCTTCTTCCGCTCAGTTCGGATTTGGTCAACGTCGCCCAGCAACTTGACCAATTCCGAAGACCGGTTGCGCACATTGATACCCTGATCCTTTCCGTTCATATCGATAAAGTGAAACTGCCGGAGCATCCGCAGCAGGGACATATGAGATCTCGCATCGTCGACCACCCGTTCCGATCCATTCTTGACAAGGAATTCAAGAAGCTGGAGACTCTATATAGATGAAAGATATGTTAGTGCTTAACTTAGACAATTTCCCCAACATTATGTTGCTTTCGAACCTTGTAGATTTGCCGCCATTCTTCGGCGCTCTTGTCGGTAAATCGCTTGTAAATCAGAGGCATGATTTCGTTGAGCATTTGGCTGGATAAAAGTATGAGTATATTTGCCAGACAAAGACAGGCCATTGAAAGATCAAGTGTGACTGACTAGCTGTGGGTTCCATTGGCAATCTCCTGCATCAACGTTGTCGAAGCACCCCAAGGCTCATTGTTTGTTGCTTCTCGGACCTAGTTGGTGTAAATAAGTCGCTGGACACTAGATATAAAAGGTCGCACAGTCGTATTCGCGAAGGGAGGGAGTGATGCGCCGAAATTTGGGTGATCGTACGAACCTTGGATTCCATCTCCGTATAGTTCATAACGGCTATGGCGGAGCGGTCAGCGCGATTTCTCAAAAGCACAAAAGAAGTCGAGGCCATTCAATCGCATTTGAGTATGACCTCGGAGGATCTTGACATACCATTCTGCACCTTGCGAACACCCGCCTTCAGGTCATACAACGTCAAGTTGCTGACCTGGTCTCTGATGCTGTTCATATCCATGGCGAGGGGTGGTTGGTGACTTGCCAATCCGATTCAGGCGCAAGGGAAAATTCGGAAATCACTGGAGGTTATCAGGCAAGCCTGGTGATTAATTGATATGCACGGAGTCAAAGAAGCGATCCACGCCCGCCAGGATTGAGTGTTGGGCTCGAGAGGTTAGAGGGGGAGATGCCCAGCTTCCAGCTGGCCGACTCCACGCGCCACACAGTCACGTGGCAGCCCCTGATCCCGCAGTGACCACTGTATACTTCGGTACACTATTTGAACAACATTTACTCTCAATGCATAGTCAAAGGAGACATATACATTGAGAAATTCTACTAATTAGACAGTCCAGACTACGGTGGATGTGGGTACATAGATTATTCATATTGTGTACATATCATTCGGGTTCTCGTAAAACCGAGACGTTATCGCTATGAATCCAAAAAGAAATACTCTTGGTATCTGTAACAAAGAAAGAAAAGACAGGAAGAAAAAAGAAAAGAAAAAAAAAGGACAAAGTGTCCTGATAATAATACCCACCGAGTTCATACGTCGTAACTTCAGATCCAGATCTACTCATTGTAGAACTTCTTCATGATCAAGTGCAAGAAGAGATTGACATTGACCCGCATTTGTCCGTCGAAGAAGTCCATGAACTGCGTGTTGTTGAATTGCGCCTGCAGCAGATCATCCAATGGTACTTGAGCATTGGCACCAGGGACCATCATATTTCCACTGCTTCCATCGATCGTGAACACTCCAACTTCATTACTGGAGATCGTCAAGTCCACTCGATCGAATTGACGCTCATTATAACCCTTCCATGAAACAAGAACACCTCGATCGGCCAAAGTTCGTGCAGAATATTTGTAGGATCCAAACTTGAATACCTTGCCTGATTTCTGCAGTTCTCTCTGGTGATCCCATTGCTTGGTAAATGGCATTAGGAATCGCTTCTTGCCCTTTTTGTTTTGCAGCGTGATCATAGCTTGTTCAATATAGTCGTTGTAGGTCTTGAGCTGTTGATCGAGATAAATTGCTTGGTCACTGAGACGTGTAGAGGTCAAGCGTGCCCCCTCTAGCTCCCGCTCTCGCTGCACTCGCCTGCGGTGCTTTGTGCGAATATCGATTGCGATAGCATTGAGAAGGTCTTGGTAGTGATTGTGTCGGCTGATCTTACCAGCTTGCTCCAGACGAATGATATTTTCCAGGGCCGTACTCTTGAGATCTGCATACCCCATTGATCCAATGTCGATTAACGTGCTTGCCTCAGAATAGGCACCACGGCGAGGGTTATTCGTGTTCAACTCGTCCCGGACCAGTGTGTGCCATCGCTCTTCATCCTCTGGGCTTGGCTGTTTGAGCATGATATCCATCAGGTTTGAGCCCGTCTGGACCCGTATAATATACAGAATGCATCTCTTAGTCTCCATAAACAATGCCTTGACATCGGCTTCCGGGTCTATGACAATTATTAGTTGAGCTGTGCAAGAAGTCGTAACTTGTAGGGATGCATACCTTCGACCTGAGCCAGTTTGGGATTTAATGTGAGATTAATCTCGGTCGTGCTGACACTCATCAATTCATTTTCATTACTCTTAACATTTCCGAGATCTCGGACGAGTTGTTTGAAGAAGTCGTCAGGGCTCGGGCAAATGAAATCGATTTCTGAAGCCACAAGCTGGTGAATCGAGAAAATATCGGACATCTTAATATAGAGAGTAGGCTTAGCCTTGGCGTAAAGATCATTGAATTCGTCGATATCGAAGTAGGACTCGGCATCCTGAACGGAGATCACTGTTTGAGGTCAGTTGGATGAAAGCAAAACAGCTGGTGGGAAGAAATAACTTACTTTGACCCCAGATCCGGCCAAGCCGTTGTATTGACTCCCCGATATAGGAGTTCAACGGTTGTAGATAGACATTCTCAGCTCCAAATAGTCTGCCAGAGGCAACTTGTGCGACCACCTTGGATATCTCGCTCAAATTTCTCTTTTGCTCTTGAGTCAGACCCCGGTCAACGACTCCATACTTTTCAGGTTCAAGCACTGCTGGCTGGAAATAATTCTTCCATACCCAGTGGCCCACCGTCTGAAGAATGAACCCGGGATCTTCGTTTGAGAAACGTGCGAGGAGATTTTCGTACATCTGCTGAGCAAGGTATCGAATACCAAAAGGCATGTGAAACAGGAAATCTTCGAACGCAGCGAAGAACTGATCAGCGATATCTCGTAGGTCCTGCAAATGCTGAATGAAGGTTTCTCTGGTCTCAGGATCTCGAATTGCTTCTTCACGGGGAAGATTTGGCTGTCGTCTGCTACGCTGCCCTGTTTGAAGTTCTTCGTTGTTGATTGACGAGCGATAGATCTGGATCGGATCACTTTCAAGATCAAGGTCTGGGTTTTCGATGACAGATTCTCGTACGACAGTTCCTAGGACATCGCGCATGAATTTGCGATCACGTGGAGATTTTGCGTATGATCCAAACAGTTTGTTCCAGAACGGAGTAGAACGCATGTACTCTGGAAGTGAGGCGAAGTTTTCAATGTCCTCCTTGGCGGACCGAGAAAGTAACCTCAGAAGATAGTACTCCTCTCGTCGCTTCTGAGAGTATCCGAAAAGACCCATCATCAAATGGCGAATTCTCTCATATTCCTTGTCGGAGGTATTGATCTCGCGGAGTCGTCTGAAAAGTCGGGCCAGATATTGCGACTGGGTTTGAAGAAGGAAAAAGAAGACTTGGTATTGATCCAACTTCCTCCTAGATGTCTTGTTCAAAGCCTTGAGGTCGTATGGGTCTTTTGAGGAGATCTCAGTGTTGGATAGAAGATTCCCAATGTGACCTCCAAAATGCTTTTGGTGCTTCACGACTTCATCAAGGGTAATCTTGTTCTTGACGAGCAATGCGATCTTGATATCCAGTTGGCTGATATATTGCTCCGCCATCTCGTTTTGCCGGACTTGCTGAACAACCACCTTTCTCAGTCGTTCAAACTCAATCTCCTCATCAAAGTCAAAGTCACTGTCATTGAGCAGATGCACGAAGCCTTTGACTGTTCCCACAGGAGGATTCTTGCCGCTTGTCAAACTCTTGTAGGCTTGACCCTGAATTCGACCTCTGATGACACTCTGGGCCTTGATAACCTTTTCCATGTTCTCGTTGTAGTGACGTCGTCTCTCCTCGAAGCGATTGCGAATGATGACCCCTCGGATGCGCGATTGGAGATCGGTGATGATGTCTTCTTGGTCCTCAAGATCCGTGAGCATTTCGCCAACCTTGATACGAAGCAGCATTGCTCTAGCTAGCGCCTGCAGCTGCTCTATCTGATCTTCACTTTCTTCAAGACGCGTGAGGATATCGCCAACATCAATACGAAGTATGGCCGCGCGAGCAAGGGCTTGAAGGTTGACAATGAAGTACTCTTGTTTCTCGAGAGCTTCGCGTTCGGCTTTCAAGCGGTTACGAAGAATCATTGCTCTTGTCCGAGACTGTATATCTAAGACAACAGGCTCTTCCTTCTTTAATGCAGCCTGCTGGTCCATCAAAAGCTGCCTCATTGCATTGCCTTTGAGAATGGCTTGCAAATCAACGACAGGAGCAACATGTTGCTTGAGCTCATCACGAAGGGCGGCGATGGAATTTCTGGCGGCAGATCCTCGGACCATGGCTTGAAGCCTCGTGCACTGAGCAGTTGACTCCGAGAGGGCTTGCTGCAGATTGGAGTAATCATTTCGGGCCTTCGAGGCTCTAAAGGCTGCTTGAAGCTTGGTGATCTGTTCAGTCTCCTGTTGAAGAGAGTGTTTGACCTGTGATACATGCTGGCGAGCCAGTTCACCACGAATCACTGCCTGCAGTGATTTGACAGCAGTACTGGCGCCTTTCACCTCTTGTGACTGTGCAGTCATTCGCTTTCGTTGCATTGCGCCACGGATAGCCGCCTGTAGGGTCATAACATCATGTTCGGCATGATGAGTTTGTTCATATTGGTCGGTCAGGGACTTCCGCTGGAGTGCAGCTCGAATCGCGGCTTGGAAATGTTTGATTCCTGATTCTTCGCGACGGATACGAGATTGAAGCAAATTGGTTTGCTCTCGTACTTTAGAGGCACGGATAAGGCTTTGTAGCTGCAGGATCTGTTTCTCCTGGGATTTTCGCCATCGGGTTTCGGTCTGCTGACGGCGACGAACAATGAATCCGCGGCTGATTGCTTGAAGCTGGACCGCAAACCGACGCATGTCGAGTTTATATTGGCTAATTTGTCGGGCCCAGTCTCCACGTAGTCGGGACTGGAGTTCAATCAAACGATATTCGAAGTCCCAGAGATCATTCATCGTGTTGCCGAGTTTCAATCGCACCATTGCGCCCCGTATTTGAGACTGAAAATCAGCTATGGAAGCTTCACTTTCGTGCAATTCGCGGTCAATTCGCTCTTCCTCTGACTCCACGGGCTCCGGCTCCGGCTCGGGTTCAGCACCAAAGTTTGCGGCCATACCTGCAAAACTGGGCATACTCACACCGGCCTTGTCCAGACCCTTCTGCGTTTTCTCCAGCTCGTGGTGTTCAAACTCAAGCTGTCCAACCAGATTCCCCATGCGGAAGTCTAACATCCCATTCTTAAACAACAGCCACGACAGCGCGTGGATACAATGAATGACTTTGGGTATATTTTTCTTTTCGTACAGATCGATCAATTCGAATCTGAAAAGCTCCGGTAGTTCGATATCATCTAGGAACCGAAAAAATAAGGCGATGTTATCCGAATGGCGGTACTGAAGTCTCGGGTTTCGGAAGATCTTCAGAGTCGTGTCGGGATACATAGCCTGGACCAACTCAGCCAGTGTCACACCATCTCGCAATCCTTCCTCGAGGTTAACAATTGGCGGAATCTGCTTTTGGATGACCTCTTCAATCCACTCTTTAGCTTCACCGATGTGGCAAAGATATTCGTAGGCTTGCAAGAATTGACGCTGCGCATCCATCCAATTTCCTGCTGCCCATGAAGATGTCTTGGGCTTTTCTGGAGAAATCGCACCACTCCTCCCAGCAACTGAATCCGCGCGTTTCAGTCGCCGTCTACCTTGCAACCCTATGACTGATGACGTTCCAGAACCAAATTGAAAATCATCTGTTTCACCGGACTGCGCAATCTTCGAGAGGGTTCTGAGATGGCGTGTAGAAGACTTCTGGAATGTTTCGAGGTCGGGCGCAGTTAAAGCAGTGGTCAATGGAGGTGGGTGTGGGCTGTTCGATAAGGTTTTCTGCGGCGATGATGGTCGGGGAGATCCTGGCGTTGGAGCAGGTGACCAATGGTGTGGTGAAGCGCGAGGCGGAGGGGTTTGCGGTTCGAATGCGGCAGCTCTGTAACGAGGCGATTCGTTTTCCTTGAGGTTGGGGTGGTGCGACTCTGGCGTGCTGGGACGGTAATCCTTCATATACTGAGGTTGTTCAAGTGTGTTGCTCCGAGAATGGCGATACGGGATGGGCTTGTTTGCAGAGGGAGACGTTTGAGGAGCCTGTTGAAGTGGTCGCAGAGAACGGCGAATGTTCTCATATGTCGTCCCGGCATTTGAGACATTTCCCTTCTCGAATGAACCCATGGTTGTGATTGTGGCTTCGCTTTTGCCCCGATGATGGCCTAGGTTACACGGTATTGATGCATTAGAGGAAACGGTGCTTGTCCGGCTTGGGGCAAATGAGCTCGAAGCCACCGAGTAGGCGGACGAGTTGGTGGAGGCAGTTGAGCCCGTGTGTCGTAATGAGCTTGCTGGCTGCGCTGAGAGATCGGTCTGGGCGCGCCTGAAGGAAGGGAACTGGGTCGACATCACGATTATTGTCGCGAAGAGAATGCGAAAACCGAAAGACAATCAGTGGACTCAAAGGACCGCATGCCTGCTTTAATGGCAGGATTGAAGGTGTTGTTGTGATTCAAGTCGAGCTGAGTCCAAATCTCCCAAGGACGATAGTGTTCGGAATGTGAGATCAAGCGTGAATGGACGTAGGGTGCATTGGCAAGGTAACACACAACTCTTGGGAGGGGGTGGGTAGGAGGGGAAAGTGGCAGATGTGAGCGGTCCAGGGAAGAATCGGAAAACCGAGGCGCAAAGACCAAGCGAAGATCTTCCGATGGTGGAAATTGGGAATGAAATTGGCTGAAGGTAAACCCTGGAGGTCCCTCTTGTTGACAGTGGGGCAGAGAGGAGGGAACCAAGGCAGGCACAAGCACGGTAAACAGGGCAACCACAGCAGGTGCGACCGGGATTCCCCAGCCCAAAGTGGACGGGTCCAAAACAAATCTCCCGATATGGTATAGCGCGATCAGGTGAGCCATGCAGATCCCACAAGTCACGTGAGTATTGCTGGTGGCTGAGTGTGGCTGAGTGTGGCTGAAATGATCAAATCGGTCCCACTATGTCATCAGCACGGCCCATCTGTAAATTGATAGTTGTGGTTGACAATGCATATCAAGGACACTATGTTTAGTATTATATATAGATAGGCCTTTCAATTTCTGAGTAAATCTGGTTCAATTATTTGTATCAGCGTTATAGCAAGCAAATAGTAGTATCATAGCACGCGTAAATACTAGATACAGTCACGGTAGACTCCCCGCGGCTGATGACACTATAGCAATCGATCAAAATACACAACTTGAAATAGGTATACCCCCAAGAGAACTCAAATTGAACCCTACTACCCAGGTAGTACTAGTACTAGTAGTTTCAAATCACACAATACCGAAATCTCTTCCGATGGGAAATGTCAAATTATTTTAACAAGTTGTAAAAGTATAATACTAACTACGGTTGATGACCCCGCTTTCCCTAATGCGTGACTAAAGCGTCACCAGTCGACCGCGGCGGGACTCGGAGTAGCGACAATGATATAACCTTCAATTTACTTTCCATCGGCCCTGGCAATCAGTATCCCTTCCTTTTATTCCAACTCTCGTCCATCTCCCCTTTATTCGCCATGGCAACTCTAGAAACTCAACCTCGCTATATCTACAAGATCGTCCCGTCTTCCTCACCAGTACGGGAGCCCCTCCCTGAGCGACTTCCTGTTAGCGAACTGGACCAAAATGACGGTTTCGTGCACCTGTCGATGGCGCATCAAGTTGCCAATACCCTGAACCTTTTCTTCAAGGACGAACCCCTTGTATACATCCTACGTATCGAATATGTCAACGTGATTTCGGACATTCGCTGGGAGTCTCCCGACGGCAAAGTATGCGGCCCGCGACCAGGCGAGGGATTGTTTCCCGTAAGTGGATCCTCCATGCCGATTTCTTCAGTTTTCTTGAAAAGGACTTTTGCTCACTCAGAAATTAGCATCTCTACAATGGTCTAAAACTAGGCAGAGACGAGGTGGAGAGTATTGCTATCTGGCAGAATGAAGACGGATGGGACAAGGCATTGAATGGCGCCAAACCTTGGCTGGTGTACTAAATGTCGAATACTAATTGCCTGCATTAAACTCCATTATTCAGCAATAACCTCTGCTCTCCTGCTCCCTCCTTTGTACCATTTTTCCGGGCTCGAAAATTGCGCGAGTTAAGACGCGTGTGTGCAACAAGTTTGTTTCGCGAATTCGCTCTCGAAAACCGGGTTCCACATTCCGCGCGCTACCTCAATCACCAAGCGGATAACAATGTAGCACTTGGCCATCTGTGAAAACGAAAATAAGTGTTCAGTTTCCCAATGACGAGGCTTGTATTCTGGCTGGAGCTCGAACTTACAATACAATGAAGCATCGGCACTGGCCAGAAACACAAAGCTGGTCGCAACCTCACTCGGCTCTCCTGGTCGACCGAGTCCAACGCCTCGACCCCAGCCTTCCATCTGCCTAGCATCGCGCGTGTCTGCTTGGATAGGAGTATAAATGGCACCTGGACTGTGTTGAAAATCAGCACCATCCAATATTTTGAATCGGACAGCAACTCACGCGACAGCATTGACCCGAATGCCCTTCGGAATGAGATATTTGGCCAGTGACTTGGTGAATCCGACTATTGCCCCCTTTGTTGCGGAATAATCCACCATGGTACTCGATCCTCTAAACGTCACGACGGAAGACATGTTGATGATACTATGAATGCTTAGTTGGTAAAGGATAGACAATCGGAGAAAGACCCGACGCACGAATCACCACGGGACATATGGGGGAGGGCAAACTTCGCCATTGCAATCATCTGGATGATGTTGCACTTGAATATGTCCTCAGTTTTGTCCAGGTCAATGTTTTCAAATTCCTGGGTCATGTACTGCTTGGATGCATTGTTGACAAGGACGTTGAGTGCGCCAAACCTGTATTCGCCCGATCAATCTACTGTTTCAGCTTCAAGTTTGAACGAGGAATTGGATACACACTGTTTAACATGCGCTTCTGTGGCCGATTGACAAAAACTACGATCCCTCAAGTCTCCCGGCAGAAGAAGACATTGCCTTCCCTCCTTTTCAATCATCTCTTTCGTATTGTCGGCGTCTTCTTGCTCTTTCGGTAAGTAGACGATGCTGATGTCCGCGCCTTCTCGGGCCATCAATATGGCGATTGATCGACCAATCCCTGAACTAGAACCTCATGAGTCAAAACAGTTATAAAAAATTGATCGGAAATTGAACCTTTCTTACTCTCCTCCAGTGACCAAGACTTTCTTATCTTTTAGTTTACTTGAACCTCGATACTCGATAAACGAGCCCTCATGCTCTAGTTTTGTAGATTCACTGGATGCCGCCATTCGACTCTCCAATCTGCAAAGAAATTCAGTTACTCTGAGAGCGAAAGTCAAAGCAGAACCAACCCTGGTTTATTCTGGGTCTGTGCCGACTTGGGGACTTGGAAAGTCCCATGTGCACCCATTGAAGAAGACATTGCAACAAGAAAGAGGTCTCGGAGGAGCTTGAAAACTCCAAAAAATCGAGAAGGTGTTTAAAAATTATGCAGCGTATATCTCCAACAATTTCATTACCTTGTCGGCATTATAGCTTATTGAAAATACCTGCACGATCATACTCTCGTCATGGTGCTGTCAAGACCACCGGAACTCGTACCGGCGGTGGTAATCAGATGACATACCCGAGCAGATTTCTGGGCAAATGGTTTAGTTGCTCTCTCCAATAGGCTCATCTTTTTACAGAGTATTATCTTTTCGGATTTACCAATCAAATTAGCCCATGGCCAGGTTATAAGGTAGTCGTAGTAGATATGGGAAGGCAGGGCTGATGCCAATGGAACAATATCAATCGATACTACCTAGGTAGTGCTTACAGAGACTAATCACGCTTATTGAATAGCTCGCTACGTCCCTTGATTTTTGCTGGAAAACACGATGAATAATTGTAGTACTACTGCAACTTCGTATTGGATGTCTGGCAGGGTGAAAATGGGTGTTATTATACTCGACATCATCCACATTCCCACTCCATACTAGATACTAGCCCTGGAGGAGGTAATGCTCTCTAAAGGTTTCTATAGTAGTATGGGCTTTATCTACTAGTCAAATGACAATAAAAATAGCAATCTCTTAAGATTACTAGCTCACACTATTATTCAGACAGATAACTCCCTTTTAGCATAGAAAGAGCAACTTGAGGGTTTTTGGGTGCATTGGAGCCTTGCCATGTGAACAAATTTCACGGGGTCGCGCTTCATCACGACATCCCAATACTTCGCTTCACCTCATCACCTCCCTTTCTTGCTTCAACTCCACAATACCCCAGTGAGAAATTTTCTTCTGAATTAAACCTTTTCAGCAATCTTCCAGCATTCTGCCCTGAAATCTTCGAGTCACTTGCAAAGTGAATCGAGAACTACCAGGAATCTCTCTCATCTTCCTACTCTCCGCCATTCAACGAACACGCACTCTCAACAAATCGGACCTCATTTTCTCCCTCGAAGAAAACCACATCCTCCTTGATCCTTCAAACCTTTTCTCAAAATCATCAAACGATTCTCAACTCCTCAAAATGCATGTGGACGAAAAACGGCTGCTTGCAGCCTATCTCGCCGCCAACAAAGGCATCAAAGTCAGTTCCCCCAATAATCCAAAGTGAAAAAAAATCACCATCACCAGCAACAAAAAAAAAACCATCTCAGACTCTAACATGAGGTCCATCCAGATCGACTACAAAGAAGTCGCCAGAATGTACGGCCATGGCGCAAACTACAACACGATGGAGCACAAGTTTCGGTGTTTCCGCAAAGACGCGGATCGTCTTCGAGAAGAGGCCGATTCCAGTGGACACATGGCTGCAGCAACGGACCCTTCTGATGAACAGAAACCTTCCTCCAAGTCCCCGACCTCCCGTGGCGAGCGAGCTGAAGCTACGCGCGGCGAAGAAGCGAAGAAATCGCCCAAGAAGAAGAAGCGTGGTGCTAGTCCCCTGACAAGTGATCATGAGCGCAAATCGAAGCGTCAGAAGACCAAGACTGCTAGTTCGAGCGGAACTACTGAATTGAAGAAAGACGCTGCCTGTGAGGATGTCGCTGATTCTTCTCCGGAAAATTTCTTTTTGGTTTGATGAAGGATTGGGGAGTTTATTTACGGCTCGGGTGATGTTCGGGAAATGCGTAGGGATTCAATCATCGATGGAGGAGGGAGCAACATGAAGGGTATGGGCTAGCGGTTCAACTGGTTTTCGCATTTTTGCATTTTCGCATTTTCGAGTGATCTTTTTTTTTTTTTTTTTTTTTTTTGGTTTTGTTTTCGGAGCATAGTCAGGTACCTAGTACATCATGTCACGCGCATGGGGGAGCGATGCTTGGTACTGTTTTTTCGTTATTTCAAAGTTCTTGCATGTCGACTGGCAGGGCCCTTTATTTTCTTTTTCTTTCATTTACCTCATTTCTTCAATACTCAGGTGGCATCTCGGAGACTCATGAACTTTCAAGCTTAGATTGATAGTATTTAAGATGCAATGCCAGTTCCTATGAAGTTGCAAAATACGGCCGCTACGACGGTGCGATTGCAGACCACCGTAGTCCATGTGTAGAACCGTATTTTCTTTTTCAAATTTGAATGGGTTTAGAAGGGTTATAATTCAATTCGTGTCTCATTATATTCACAAAGATAGCAGTGTTACGCTAGTAGCAGCTCGCTACCTCACATAGACCCGTGAGTTACGGTGCACACCTGTACAATACTATCATTCAACATGCCCCAAGCCTGGGCTATGAAAGGCCCGCTCTCAATGACATATTTGGATCCAGCGAGCAACAATCTCCTCCATATCGCGAGCAATCCCCCATTGTGACGAGAGGCAACGGAATAGCTTTTGCATCGAGTTCAATTCGTACAGCAGATTTCGAACAGCACCACCAATAGGAACCGGGGTAATGACTTGTTCTGATTCCACAAAGCGCCGGGTTTCTGAACCAGGTGAAGACCTAATCTCGTCGTGATCAAGATTCAAGTCGGAAGGTGAAAGCAAAGCGTCTTGCCAGACGATTGTTCGAGGAAGATTGACAGTCGCAGCTCCAGCAAGTGAAAAGACAACATATATCGTGGCGGCGGCAAACAGGGAACTGGGCATATGAATCACATGGGCTCGACCTCGAGGGAGTTGCTCAATAATATCCTGAATAGCGACTGCGTGAAGAACCGCGCGTCGGGCATTTTCACTATTGACCCACTTGATCAAGTCGAAATCAGCTCGAACATCCCTGCTTCCTCCAGAGACATGCTGAGGAATGTTGTAGCGAGAGCACGCGTAGCGACAGAGCACTGTGGAGTTAACCATGGTGTCTAAACAAACAGTGTGCCAACGCAATAAAATCTCGAGTCTCTCAGCAGCTGAAAAATGGATGCTCATAGATATTGTCTCATGCACCTGAGCTAGAGCCCTGCGAACATCAGAGCGACCCGGAACCCCAACAGCTAGTTCATTATCGTCACAATCAGAGATCAAAGATTGAAGACCTTCAAGAACAACCCGTAACCCAAAGGCAGAAAAAGGGAAGTCCAAAGGGCGGAAATTCCCGACGGGTGGAAATAGAGAACGGAAGATGACTCTGAAGGATGACTGATCGGGCTTCTGTGAGTGCATATGCGCCAACCACTCATCTGGCGTGCTAGCATCAAAGGCAGCTTCGCTGCTGGGCAGACCCAATGGATTCGAAACATGCCGAGCTGAAGCACCATCACCCGACATCTGGGCAACAAGCCCATCAAGCACGTAGTAGGCCAACAGAGCCCGTTGTTGAATCTCCCGCGCGGACCAAATCCGCCACTGGTGGTCTTTCTCTGTGGCAGGAGCCTCGATCGAAGGCAGATTCTCCATTGAATATGGCTTACTATCATACATACCGCAATGGCGTGCCCAGAAAAAGCCGAGGGGGCGGAAGACCTGACTTGTGGTTCGGATTGCATGGTTTTTGGATAGCGCTCCGTAGACCTGACCTAAGAGAGCAGTGATCATGAGTTGTACTCCCTTGCAGGCGTCATATGGACCATTATGTGTGATAAGGGACTGCCAGGAGGTTGCCACGGCAGTATGTGCCAGCTTCCATAATGCTTCACCCTTTGCAACGGAGTCACTGGGTCCCAGGTACAACGATCCGATGGCAATTGCATTCAGTAGTAGTGCATGAGTACATTCACGGAACACGAAGGTTGCACGATGCAGGATAGGGAAGGTCGGAATGAATCTGACGAAGAACATGTGAAGGCATTCGTCAAGAAAGACTGAGGTTATAGAGGTGGACTTGACCGCAGCAGTGACACTTGAAGACTGGGCAAAGACCAACAGTATTAGTATTAATTCTCTGTAGGAGCCACCTCACTGGGAATGCTCAAGTGGCGATGTTGATGTATTCTTTTAAGGCACCCTAGAGCAGAGGAGAGGCGACAGGGTGATTGTCTCCGAACTTACCGAACTAGTAATCATTTCTGTCACATCACGCACGGCCTGATGACCTTCCCCAGATGGGATCGCCCCCACGGAGGACGTGCGATCATCAAACGAGCTAGGAGAGCCAAAGTTCATAGTATTAATATCCTGGACGACTGGGGGAAAGGGAAGCGTCCCTAATGGCATCTGCCATTGATCTGTTATGTCAGAGGACATCAAACTTTGGAATAGATCTTCCGAATCGGGCCAAATCAGAGCAAAGTCTAGATCTGCGGCAACATTCTGAATATCGGGATTTTGACATGACTGCGACTCATCCCAAGAGTGACTGGTGGCTGAAGTGGAGGGCGGCCCTGCGGTAGATGTACTTCTTGTATCCCACGATGTCATTGAGTCTAGGGAGACAGACGAAGGGACTGAAGCCGATGATGGGACATGTTTGGCGTTCACATCTCGCTGATGTAGTTTTTCATGCCGGGTAAGAGCATCTTGTCGGGCAAAGGGACGGCTGCATTTCTTACAGACATATGGTTTAGCACCAGTGTCTGGAGTCCTCCGGTTAGCCGAAGCATCAGTTAATCGGGAACAAACGGAACAGGGGGGTTGAAAAGCGATTCAAGAAGTAGTGTTCTCTTTTCTTCTTTAACATGAAAAGAATTGGAACTTACGGCACCGCTCATGTCTCTAAAAAGACGTCAGTATCAACTATATCAAATACTATAGATTCACTCCCGAAGAAGGCAAAGAGTTGTGGGGATGAGGCTAGCGCATAGTAATTACTCACTCGGAGATGTTCAGCCTTAGTGAATCCTTTTTGACACACACGGCACGCCAATTTCTTGGCCCCGACCGAGGGCGAAGCTGTCATGATCTCCATGTACAATTTAGACTATACCTGGAGGTATTGCGAAGTGGGAGTTTGAGTGGAAGTGAAAGTGGGAGTGGAGGAACGTGGGAGGACGGGGGACTCTTTACCAGACAATGTGGGGAGGGCGATTGTGGGGATTGTGGCAACATTGTGGCATCCTGTCAGTTCCCAAGGTTTTGCTTTTTTTTCTTTTTTTCCTCCACAAAAGTATTGTCACTAAGATATTTTGAACTATACAAATTGGTATGACTGTTAGATTGCACTTTTTGATGAGAGGAATTTTAGTTCATTAATAATGTATGCTAGATAATATCTAATTGTAAATTGTTGGTTTTTCTAAGGGATATTGTGAGTATGTAAGCACCACCGCCCTATATGCATCCTGCAGGTGCTAAGGTTTCAGTGCCACAATGCTTGTACTAAACACCGGCAACCCCCTGCAATGCCAAGTCGGCCTGATTGGAATGGAATCGGATTTACTCTTTTGAACACAGGCCTGTTCTGCTCTGCTCCACTCGACATTAGTAAACATGACAATCGAGATTCACACCCCGGAAAACACCTCCTTGTCCGACATGCAGTAAATGCCCAGCTAGCACCAGAAAGTGGCGACAAGAATGGGGGCTGGCATAGACCTCAGAACCAACCACAGAAAATCATCTCGGACACTCTCCAGCTGCTTGCCCGAAATCTGGAGAACTGAATGCCGGGGATTTGGTGCCAAGGGACCCATCTGTCCTATCTTCGGTACTTGCAGTAGGTAAATGGTGCCGTTCTAGCAGTGTCGATGCCTCATCGGCTAACCGTGCTCAATTGCCAGGGTGGGCCGGATGACAGGGATAGGATGGCAACGCCTTCATTGTGACTCGCCGACCCCGATGGAACCCACCGGTGGACCGTGGAGATATCTCCGCGTTCCTCTCCAGGCGAGCCGGAGCCGACCTACTCGGGCAAAAAGTACCCCAGGCTGGCTCTCGGTGGGTGGGTTCCATGGGGATTTGCCCACTCCAAGTCCGTCCAGTCCTCCCACGCCAAGCCCGCCTGTCATAGTTTTCGCCTTTCGCCCAACAGACTGTGAGATTCGATTCCCCAGTCTCGTTCCTGAACCACACCAGGCCTCTTCCCCAGGTCTCATCCATCTCGTAGACTCTTTTTCTCTGATCCCTTTTTTCAGTTTTCATCCTCCTCTTTTTCTCACTTTACTCAACCGCCCCCCCTTCGCCATCATACATCATCCCCTTCCCACTATTGAATTAATCTGAAACCCCGAGAAGGGAAAATATAAGACCATCGTCTTCAACACTTTCTCTTCATCCCTCTTGACGGGTGTCTCCAATATGACATCCCTCGAATTGCAACAATCCCCTTCTCGACCGGCAGACCAACCCGAACAGGTCGAGGAGCACCCCAACACAAAGACAGGCAAGGCCGACATTGACCTTGTCGAGAGTGCAGGAGGGGATCAGGTGGCCACTTTTGGCGAATCCATGGCTGCCAGTCTCCCGAAAGATCATCGGGATTATCTTCTTGAACGACATGGAACACTAGACTTGGATCCCATTCCAGGAATGGACCCGGCAGACCCTTACAACTGGCCCGAATGGAAGGTGAGTGATAACCCCCCCTCGAGTTCATCGGCAATACAGAATGAACAGAACAAGAAAAAGACCAATTACTAAACCGTCATATTGTAGAAAATGACCAATTTGATCCTGGTTGCTTTTCACGCTTGTATGGGTACATTCACTGCCGCTGCCATTATCCCTGCCTATTCAGACATCGCCAAAGATCTCGGCGTTGATCTGCAACAAGCCAGTTATTTGACTTCCTTGCAAATCGCCATCCTGGGTGGTGCTCCTCTGTTCTGGAAACCATTGTCCAACCGCTTCGGCCGTCGTCCCATCTTCCTCTTATCTCTCATCTGCAGTCTCGTGTGCAATATTGGCTGTGCCAAAAGCACCACGTATGCTTCTGTCGCTGCGTGTCGGGCCCTGGTTGCCTTTTTCATCTCTCCCGCTTCGGCTATTGGTAGTGCTGTAGTTATGGAAACCACCTTTCAGAGAGACCGAGCCCGCTATATGGGTGTCTGGACTCTGATGATGACTCTTGGAGTTCCGATCGGTCCTTTCCTTTTCGGCTTCGTCACTTATCGTGTCGGATATGAATGGATCTATTGGATCCTCGCTATGGTAAGTTGTTCCTCCTAAATAGGGGGTTTGGTTGCATCTTGCTGACTCGTGCTTGAATCAGATTAATGGTGGCCAGTTCATACTGTATCTGTTCTTTGGACCGGAGACACGTTATATCGGCGGTAGAGTTGACAAATCTCAAGAGACCTGGAAGACAGAGTATCTTTCACTCCGTCGTATCGATCCTGCTCCTCTCACATGGTGGGAGTTCGTGCGACCCCTGACCATGGCCCGCCACCCCTCTATCATCATCCCCACCTGTGCTTATTCCATGGTCTTCTTGTTCGGTAGTGTCCTAGCCACCGTCGAAGTGCCCCAGTTGCTAGAGGAGAAATTCGCGTTGAACACCGAGCAGCTAGGTCTCCAGTTCCTAGGTGTTATCATCGGATCGGTCATTGGTGAGCAAATGGGTGGTGTTTTGTCCGACGTATGGATGAATCGACGTGCTCGCACCATCAACCGCAAGCCCGATCCGGAATTCCGTCTCTGGCTCAGTTATTTCGGCTTCGCTTTGACCATTATTGGTCTCATTGTTTTCCTGGTCTGCACCCAAGAGGCCCCTGCCGGCCACTGGAGTGTGTCCCCAATCATCGGCACTGCTATTAGTGCGGTAGGTAATCAGTTAGTAACCACGGTGATGATCACATATGCCATGGACTGCTACCCTCAGGAAGCAGCCAGTGTCGGCGTGTTCATCACCTTCCTCCGTCAAATGTGGGGATTCATTGGTCCATTCTGGTAAGATCTTCCAATGACCCTTGTTTGTTCCGGCTGCACAGTATCACTAACTCTCTTTATAGGTTCTCACCCATGTTCGAGACTGTTGGTGTTGCCCCCAGTGCAGGTATCGGCTCGGCCCTCATCGTTGCGGTCAGCGTTATCCCAACTATTGTCCTGCAGGCCAAGGCCAAGACTTGGCGTCGAAAGGAGCGCGAGGAGTAAATAGTAGAATTTGTCCCAAGTTGGGGTGGTTATTGGTATATATCCATCGGCGATTGGAAAGTTATACCTGCTCGGAAATAGAAGGTTTTAGAAAGGTGCACATGGATATAGACTAGACTTGGCATGTCTCTGGGAAGAACTTCTTGGACTTACCTGTATATATGCATCACTCCGATGAAATGAGCATCTGATTATTCATAAACAACCAGAGGATATTAGCATCATGTTGGTCAGTAGAATTTGTTGAGCTGCAATTGAGCCAGTGACTCAAAATCATAAATTGAAGCCCTTAAGTACCCTCACGTAGGCAGAGTGGTACCTAGGTACTGGCAATGGGAAATGAAGTATTGCAGGCCGAGAATTTCTGCAATAGAAAATGATTGTAGGATGTGGTCAATTGCCTGCATATAGAGAAAGAAGAATCAATATGAAGGTAAATTGAGAATGTGGAAAAGAATTGAGCGAAGAAAGCGAAATAGAACCGGCCATCAAAGGCTTAAACAAAAAGCCGCAGAGGGTCTCGAGGAACCACCCCGACCGGGCCACTTCGGTGCCAGAACCCGGTAAAATGCCGCAGCGCAAAGAATCGACCATCAGACCACTCCTAATCTTTAGTCTAGAAGGACTTAGCCTTGTTAGGCATAAGAGGATAATTGTGGACTTGTCTCCGGCTCTTAAAGACGGGTTGTATGGAATACTAATATGAGCTGTCATAATTTGAGACCAACGAATTTCTGTGTTCCTGCGGATGTGATGGTTTCACGGCATGCCGAGTCTTCGGGTTCTCTTTTGCATTCAAAGTTTCGCCCAACCTTTAAGCTCCAGCGTTGTGACCTGGATCTGCGACCACCACAACCAAACTCCTGACCGATAGGTAGATAACCTGGAAATGAGTAGATCAACTTGATTTTCTAAAACTGTATTCAACTTCACAAATCATCTGGAGAATCTGTCATCAGCTATAGATTGAGCTCTCAAGCATCCGACCTGAGTATGGGCGGAATAAATCTGCCCCGCTGGGGAAATGATTTTACCCGCCTCGCGATTTGATTGGCCAAAGCTTCCAAGGTTGACTCCGGGGCTCTTCTCTACTTCTGCGCATGTATAGATCTATCAGTAAAACATCATATCAAAAGTTATTTCAGCTCATTCATAATTTCTCTGGCAGCTTGATATACTATGCGGACTCGCACACAGGACGTGCACATAGCACATAAGCCCTCTCTGGAGCCCACTTGAAGGAGTCAAACCTTTATCTATCAATCTTTGAAGTTTATGCAATGGTTTGAAAAATTTTTTTAAAAGCCATGAATTTAGATATCTTGTCTAGAGTATAGTTTCTTTGTATAATAGAATAGACAAGACTATTTACAGTTCAATTGCAGGGTCATGATCACGCTCCATATCTAAATGGATTTTTCTTTACTGGTTCTCAATCTTGTTGATGAGAGTACCCACGTGAGGGAGCAGCTCAACAGAGAACTCGTCGCCAGCTTTAATAAATTCCTTGGGGTTCTTGGCCGCACCAACGCCAGGGGGAGTACCGGTCAGGATGATTGTGCCGGCAGGCAGGGTGGTACCCTGAGAGAGGAAGCTGACCAGCTGCGGGACGTTGAAGATCAAATCACTGTTCAAATATGGTTAGCATAAGTCTTCCATTCTAATATCGGGCTCCACGTACGTCAGAGGGCAATCCTGCATCACACGGCCACTCTTGATGCCGCGAATGTGAAGCTTGCTAGCATCGGGAATCAAAGCTGCGGAAACAAGGGCGGGGCCTGTACATATCATTAGCACTGGAGAGAAAAACGAGGATATCATGATAGAATTTGAAGCTCGTACCAATAGGACAGGCGCCGTCAAAGCCCTTTGAGAAGCTCCACTGGCTTTGGTTCATCTGGGAAGTTCGGCTAGATACGTCGTTGGCGGCAGTATAACCCAGGACGTAATCAAGAGCCTCAGACTCGGGCACGTCCTTCGCATCGCGACCAATAACAATCACCATTTCAGACTCGTAGTCGCCGGTGTTGTCTTGCTGTGTGATCTTGGGGAGAACGGTAGGCGCGGGCCATGGGTCAGCCAGCGCGCTCGCTGGCTTCATAAATAGAGTTGGCACAGTAGGAATATCGAGGTTCATCTCCTTGGCGTGTGATACATACTAAAGCCCATTACATCAATTTCTTTCCTTTTCAAACATGCGGAATTGGGTTATGGAATGATTGGTACTCACGTTCAATCCAATGCAGCGGATGGTGCCAACTTCGGTCTGCGCCAAAGGCGACAGTAGCCGGGCAATGGTCTCCGTCGCGCCAGTTGCTTGTCCAGGGTTCAGGACTGAAGATCCAGAGAAAGGGCGCACTGGGACTTCCTGGCCCTGATACACTGCCAGACCAACATCAAGCTTCGGGTCAACCGGCTCACCGATCAGAACCTTGGCAGGATTCGACTTAGGCACGAAGCGCACGAGGCCTGTATTGGTTAGCTTCAATTGACGCGTATCTCCAGTGAAGTAACTCACGCGAAAATGTAGATGCGATCTTAGACATTGTGAAATTTGGACGTCGAGAGCTGAGGACTTGGAATTGAGGGGGAAGAGCAGTTCTTAAGATCGGCGGAGTATTTCTACCCCGGGCCACCCACAATGCGCAATTGTGGGGAGCCCCCGGCGGTGGCGACGAAATCGGCGCCGACTCGACATAAAAGCCCCGCGAGTCGCATTTCTGGCCGATGGTGATACTATTTCCGCATCTACATCCAAAATGTCTGCTCCTAAGGGTCCCTTTCACCTTGTCACTGTCAACACCGCTCCCGAGCGCGCAAAGCGTCTCATCGGTCGCGTTGCGGAAACGCTGAAGGACCAGTATACCATCGTCCACGTTGACAATTGCGAGAGTAAGCATGGGTTCTACAAAAATCCACTATACAGGACATCCTGCTGACTTATTTTCACAGAGATCGACGAGGTCGAGACTAAGGTCAAGCAACACATGCCCGAGGTTCTGGTAGGTCGTTTGCTCGGGATATCCGAGACCATATCCAAAACACAGCCGGAATGACAACTAATCCACCAATAGTTCAGCGCCTCAATGTGGACCGATGAGGAGGCCAAGCAGATCCACGAGATTGCTAAGTCTGTCAACCCCAATATCAAGCTACACGCCATTCCGACTGGTCTCCAAGTCGAGCGGGGACCCGATGCCATTGTTGAGTACCTCGTCGAGAAGGTCCCGCCGTTGCTGGAGAGTTAGATGAGAGATAGTACTGTTATGGATACCTGGAACTTGAATTATACATATAACGAATACCATTGCATGCTGCATATAAACTATGGAAATGATTTTCGGGATCTCCGACCTGCTGTACTCTGCAAGACTTCTTGATCATCCCACCCCACCTGTCAACCCCGCACCGATATCGGGATTATACGGCATACTATGCATCGGCCTATATACTGAGATAGAAGGACCTGGAAACTGGGAAGTTCCAGTCAGAATCTACAATAAATACTTTGATGCTCTAGGTGGCCAAACTCGAATGCATGGTATGGTGTTCAATTGCCTTTGCTGGACAGCACTCCTTTTGTGCACGACCTTGGTATGCACACAAGTATCGCGACAAAAGCTCGGACGATTTATCAATCCAGCGAGAAGAAACATAAAGTATGAAGAATCGTCGCCAAAGATGCACCACACATCATCCCTTTATCTCCTTTGGCGTATCCAATCACGACATCCATGGCCTGCACCGCAGCAGATGCCAGAACAATCGACGCTACCGCTGGGCCGTTGTAGTAAAATGGAAGGACACCTGCAAGAACTCCTAGTGGCAGCGCACGTACTGAGTACATGCGCTGGTAGTAGAGCTCTCCATTGGTAACTTGAGATGACCCAGATAGGGCTGAGGGGTTGGCAGAGGCGATCAGTGCCCCCGCCGAGGAAGCGACAGAAGCAAGTGCATTTGGGTAAAGCCAGAAATTCTGCATTATGATGATATTTCTGATCGAAAAAGCTGCCAAGCTATCATAAGAGAGCCTCACGTCAGCGAACCGCACTCGGAAGAATAATGGAGTGGCTGGTACTCACCCCTTGTTATCATAAATCCCGAGGCTCGAGGATCGTCGATTTCATGCAAGGAGAGGACGATATAGTAGTATCTCGCAGGAATCGGGATGTATAACCAGAACAGATGCAATGATATTGGATCAATTCTCAACTCTGGTAGAAAGATTGCCAAGGTCAGATCCTTTGCGAAGGTAAGCTTCAAGAGCTGAACAAGTCACGAGTTGGGCGGACTTTAGACGGATATAAGCCCGCAAATCGGCCCCATGACCTTCACTAGGAACCCTTCCAAGATAATATTTTATGTAAGGCCTCCAGCGATTTCAAATGTCCTCAATTGAGCGGTTTTCAAAAAGGAGCTTATGCCGAAGCTTGTGAAAGGCGGCAACAATGTGAAAGATCTTGGGATTACTATGTGGTTTCCAAGAATGGGTTGGCCTTTGAGCGGAATGTGGAATCAAAAACTTGAAGGTGTGTTAAAATTCATTGCCCTTCTGCGAGCTATGACTTCCAGATAACTGCATAGAATTGTACTACTATGACAAGGAAAGTTCTAGGGGTTAAAAACTTGTACTATTCAGTCGAAACAGGAGCTTACTGCTGGCAGTCAGAAACTCATATACTAAATTATCACACTACGCTTTCAAATGAGAACCTTGGAAGCTTTTTTCAACAATATCGCAATATGTTCATTCATAAATCACTAATTTATCCGTCTACCATTCAAACTCCTTATGCCTGTAATTAGCAAGTGTAACTTATTCTCGAAATTGCTATAGCGGTAGGTACTTACTTCTGCGTGTAGAGTAATGGAAGGCCCGGTGTCATAAGTCGCCTGGGAAGCGGCTTTTCGTGTCGTTTTGATCATTTGCGTAGGACCACAAGCACCGATTCCAATACGGCTCTCATTGCTAGTTTCATGAATGCACCTCGAGACTAAATTGAGTATATCCGGTCTTCCTTGATGGGTATTGGGTAGTCGAATTCCTTGGTCTGTTGGGGCTTCGCTCCCTTTCTCCAAGTTCCGAGCCTCTTTCTCCAAGTCAATAACAACACCAGCTGAGGATATACTTGAAGAGTCCGACTGGCTGGTCGACGTAGTATAAATGTAGAAATTTACACGTCCACTATCCTGGAGTCGTTGAATTTCTTGCTCGAACCATTGCAATGATTCTGAATAGTATCTGTCAGCTCAGTTCCTCGTAGAAGGTAGTAGATTTTCAGGGCAATATCTACCGGAACGTTTGATTGCCCAAATGAAATCAATTTTCTTGTCAATATTAGCAGCAGAGGCTTCCTTGACAATGTTCAGTGCAATTGAAAACGTGAAAGTAGCGCCGCTGCCACCAGCAACCAAAATTATCCGATCAAAGTCCATGAAATTAGGGATTTGACCATAGGCACCATCTATGGAGCATCGCAAGACTTTCCCTGGTTGCTGTTGGGCAGCCTTGTAAAGAGACCTTGTATAACCGTCATAGCTTCGAATGAGAAGCTCAGCGGTATCTCCACTCACCAGTGTGAAGGGGTGAGTCTCGAAGAATCGGATCGACGGCATCCACAAGAATACATGAGACCCGGGCTTGCATGAAACAGATCGATGAAGCTTTACGCGAACTGCTCCGTCAGCCATTGGATAGATTGTTGCGTAGTTTTTAGGCAAATTCCAGCATATCTTGAGAAATCGAATAAGACGATCGGCGAGCCAGATGCACGCCGTGAAAATTATAATAATGAGGGTTGACGTAGCGAATTCCGGTCGATGCATGCCAACCAGTATGACAATGAACAAGAACATAACAATATGAATAATGTAGAAGACTGAGAATATTAGTGATTGGTCAAGAAAGATTCATATTTCTCTGAGACCTCACGTTCATAATAGTTCCGCATTAGCATGGTTATGGTTGTAAAGCCAATGATCACCATAGCTAACCCAGCCATCGCACCTGTAAGATTTTTTGTTTTGCGCATGTTACTATCAAGGTCGCCTGAAATGCTATATGCACTCAGATATATGGCAGCGTGTATTACACTTGTAAATATGCAAGTGTATCCAGCAATTTTGTGCAATGGTCGTAATTTTTCATAGGAGCGCCCAGACAGCGGAGCGAGGGGGGTATTTTTGAGGGCGAGAAAGACTAGTAAAACAAAATTCGCCACGGACACCCTGAAAGAGATCACTTTTAGTATAACTGGATCTTGAAAGCAGGATGTTGATGCGATTTGACGCACCACCCAAATCTTTTAGCAACCTGAATTTAATGTTAATTTCATAGCCAAGACTGCATATTGATCTGATCATAGATAATGTGGGGTTTGACGTACATATTTGAGGTTTTTTAAATCAACATCGGTTAAAGCAAGGATCAAATTGATAGCCCAGTATATCAAGTATAATAGCCATCTTTCAAGAGGTATGCCTAGTATTTCTTGACTCAGGTATCGTGCTCCCGCTCTTGTCAAATTTAGCATATCCCCTTTGGAACTTGGAAGAACCAGTTCAATGCTTACCGACGATGGCGTATGGCTCTTTGTAAAACAAGACCTGGCTTTCGAGGACCATATTTCAGATAGGCCTTACTACCCCAGTGGTAAACGATGAAAAGGCTTATGATCACTCCGATTGAAATAGCGAAGTACTTGACACTCCAGATATTGGCTGCGAGGATACGCTCTTTAAGACTCATTTTTGATACAAAAAGTTCTCAGAAAATGAACTTCAATGGTCAAAAAATAATGAATGTGTGTATCGTGTGCGTAAAACCCTGAATATAAACCTTCATGGCCACTCGCACTGGCGGAAATCCAGTAGTTGCCAAGAGATTATAGTTATCAATCTCTTAGTCTACCAGGGCTTGTGTGTTCCTTGGTTTCAGACTTTAACCAACCACGGAGGCACAAATTGGAATCAAAGTCAAAATTGTGGGTTCTTTTAATCAGATGAGGGCATCTCCAATTACAGGACTAAAATACTGAGACCCTGGGAAATTGTAATTTTTACGAAGTGGATGAGTGCCAAGATGGGAACTGGACCCGATCAGATAACAGTCTAGGTTGGTTAGTGTCAAACTCTGTACCGCTTGGCGCGGGAGTCGCAAAGCTTGGTGGATACAGTTGAACAGTGCATTTTCCAATTCGATAGGTGTGCGTCCTGCTATTCTCGCTCACGGTAACGCCTCTGTTCGTACAGACCTGACCTTTGTTGAAATGGACCCACAACTCTGCTCCGAATTTTTGCAAGATCGCCAGGGGTGTGATGTGCGATTCGAGGATACACAGTGGGGTGAGGAAAATTCTCTCTGCTGCGCCTCAATCGAAGTTCTCCGCGACCGTTAGTTATTAGCTTAAATACAGTTTATGTTCTGGATGGTTCTGTGATGTCTACCCAACTTGAGTAGCAAAGCTGTGATGTCAGTCCCAAAAACTTCCAGTGCTTACTAGATGCGTACCGCTTATAGAAACTTCGAGATATACAGCTTGTGACGATGCCATCAGACAAGCTCAGCACAATGGTTACTAATTATTTGCGCACCGGTGCAACGAGATTAGGTAGGCCCATCCCGATCATCCAAGTCGTATCCGTAAACTTAGTACTTCTACTTGCTCAAGAAGTATGAGCTGCGGATCAAGCGGCAGAGGACTAGGAACTAGAACTTACGATCAAGGCAGACATATTAGGACTATTCGGAAAGTAACCTTGGAATCTCTTTTTTGTGGCTTGGAGGAAAGGAACGGACAAGCGGATCTGCAGCAGAAAAAAAGTAAATAATCGGATACTAATTTCTGTTACATGAATGGGCACGGCGCTGGCACTCAACGAGTTTGGGCCTCATGCCGCTCCTTGCAGTACTATACCATTACGCCAGGTCATTGCCATTCTGTCTAGGCTATCTAATGTTCAAAATTAGAGTAAAAACTTTTTAGGGATACCGGAGCTGCAATATTTTCGCTTCGGAGAAACTTCGAAGAATGGCGGTGCGTCTGGTACCTAGCAGGTACTAATCCTGCATTTTTCAAATCTACCTACGTACATGACAAATTTGCAAGCCATTCAAATTATTTAGGAGGTTGCTTCATACTAGTAGTATACTGGTATGGAAACAGTCTCAGAAACGGAATTACTCTAGCTGATGATGTAGTATCTTCTTAGAAAAGATATGTACAATTTACAGCTCATCACTGAGAAGGACTACTAGGTAAGGAAACAATTCCTTTCAATAGCCATCTTGACCAGGTATCAAGCCATAGCATGGCCCTTCCTTTCCAAACATTGCCTGAAGGTCGCCCACAATGACATTAGGAACTTCCCATGCTGCAAAGTGACCTCCACGCTCATGTCTACTCTGTCGAACCACTGGTCCCAATGTCTCGGCCCAGGTGGAAGGGGCTGCGGCAATCTCGCATGGAAGGTGGGCAAGACCAAGCTTTACCCTCGGTATATAGGACATGAGCGTAGAAAAAGGAATACCTTGTACTGGCTCAGAATGGAAGCTCTCGTAGTAGATACGAACACTGGCTTCTGGCCCCGCTTTTGAGAACCAATAAATCGATATCCATGTCAAGATTTCGTCGTCGGTCCAAGCATACGAGTCTGTCCAGTCATGGAGCTTTTCGTATATCCAAGCTAACAAGGCAACTGGACTATCGGCCAACGAGAAACCGAGGGTCTGTGGCTTAGTTCGTTGTAAAATGTTATAACCATAACCTTCGCGATCAAACCATTCAGCCCTTTTGCGTCCTTCCTTTTCTGCCTCGGAGTATGGTTTTAGGGCGTGTTGAAGGGCAAGAAATGGGCTTGTGCTCCACTTTGGCGGTCTTGCCTCGATCATGTTGACGTGAGAGGCCTTGCAGTGATCAGGGTACTTGTGACCAATTGATCGTGTTATCCAATAACCCCAGTCCCCGCCCTGAGTGGCTGAGTAGATTTCAGTATTTGTGGAGTGGGCCTTCGGTATTTCAATTAGAAGCAATGTCTTACCATAATTATTGTAACCTAATTTGATCATGAGTTTATGTAGAACTTCAGCATATTGTGCTAACCCAAACCCCCGCTGAGTCACTCCAGAAGAAAATCCGAAGTTGGGCAGAGATGGCGCAACGACGTGGAATGCTGGATGGCCATCACCACCTTTCAACAAGGGTAGGAGTTTTGTGACTTCGAGAAATGACCCAGGCCCTAGAACCAGAATATTAGAAACTGTAAGTCATTACTGATTTCCAGAGCAAATGGCAGTCTTACTTACATCCATGGCTGAAAAGTAAAGGAATTGCATTTTCCGTAGGGCTTTTCTGATGGATAACTTCGAAGAGAGAAGGAAAAGATTAGATATCATAAGGACACATGGAAACATGCACAAAGAAGCTCACAATGTATATCCAAGACACCAAAGCCTTCAATTTTAATATCAGTATGATACTGAGGTAGCTCATTTAGTTTTGCCTCTGCTTTCCTCCAATCAAAACCATCTTTCCAGTAGAGTGTGAGGCGTTGGATATCGTTGACTGGAACGCCAAAGTCCCACAGATCTTGTTCGGGAGATTCAAGCTGCGAGGGAAACTTGGCCAATGCAAGACGTTTCTGGAGATCATCTAGTCTCTTCTGCTGGACTGAGATGGTGAATGGCTTTGGATTGATGTTGTCTTGTTGATCAGACATGGTGGTCAAGAGTGCCAAGCGGTTGGTTTGCTGTTCAAGTTATATGAAAAGATTGAAATGTGGAGGTCAACCAGAGCAGAACAAGGCCTTGCTCTTATACTAACAGCCCCGGATTTATCTTCCTGTCCAGATGCGAAGTGCAATATTGACAATTGTAAGCACTAATTCAATATCGGTGCACGCTGCCAGTGTAATTGCTCATTCATGGTTCTAGGCAGTTTCAAGTGTATTTGTAATCGGCATCCTACCCCTCTTTGAATCCTGGAGGGCTGCAGATGGCAACACATCCTAACCGTTTGTGATTCTCTTATAAGTGTGCTAGTACTACTACGTACTATTGTAGTACATTCAAAAGTTTGGACATGACATCTTGAACATTCAAGTTCTACCCACTTTTAAGAAGTTGTGGGGTTTATACACTCTAGTGCGCCTGGTAATTTTAGCTGGGTTTCATTTCAGTCGCTTTCTACAGTGTACTAGTACTAGCTTTTAAGGTTAACATAAGTGGATACTTAGCCTTTGGGTAGTATCTAATAACGTGATTGCGGTAAGGTCCATCAAATTAAATTAATGGAATATCACATGGATGTAGTGATACTATCCAAAGCGGAGAGACGGAGATGAAACTTCTCATTCACCAGCGGCGTGGAGTAGATGTTGTCAATTTGAGCAATGGGTAGTATTTTACAGCCACTGGCAAGGTCAAGATGATCATCCAGAACTATATGAGAGCATTTAATCCATGGATGACTCGCTTTTTAGCGAATTTAAGACGGCGAGGCTGTGATATCTTTTGTTCTCACCTTCTTCTACGTTGAGAGCAGACATCCATCATCTGATGAGTCAGCACGGAGAGGTTTCCCGATTTCCCTGAGCATCGGGCATCAGCGACAAGTCGCATTCTCCGAGGCGCGTTGTGAACTTCTTCATTCCATCATGTCGTTTTTCAACGCGGCTCTCAAGGCCTCTCGAGGGGTCTCTAGTGCCCGGGCATTCTCGACAGCACGGGTCTTCCGTGCTGAGCTTTCTTACCAGGTCTACGGTCCGGAAAAAGAGCAGGCTACCCGGGATCCCATCTTGTTTCTCCATGGACTCTTCGGTTCCAAGCAAAACAACCGCAGCATCAGCAAGTAAGGCTTCAACCTCTACAATAAATTTCCGTGGTATTTGAATCTAACTTCTTCCTAGAGCTCTGGCCCGCGACTTGAAGCGTCAAATCTTTTGTCTGGTGCGTTCTCTCAAGTGCCGCTGAAGCCGAGAGTCGAGAAACCTCTTGCAATGAAGAAAACCACTAATCCAATTGATGATTTTCAGGATTTGCGCAACCATGGACAATCTTTCCATGCCCCGGAGCACAATTATAGTGCCATGGCTGAAGATGTTCAGGAGTTCATCCAACAACAAAGCCTGGATAAATGCGTTCTCATCGGACACTCCATGTAAGTCATGAACTTGAGTATTAATTATCATTCAATATCAATTTGATAGAACGATATAAGCTAATGTATCAAAGGGGTGCCAAGGTAGCAATGACAATGGCTCTCCGCACTCCCGAGCGTGTATCCGGTCTGATTCCCGTGGACAACGCCCCTGTCAACGCGGCGCTGAAGAGCGACTTCCCCAAATACGTACGGGGCATGCAAGACGTTGAGAATCAGAAGGTGAAAAAGCAATCCGAGGCTAACAAGATTCTCGAGAAATTCGAAGAGGTATTGTTTTGATCATTTAAGAATTTTTTAAGAGGAGGATGAAGCTAATACTAACTCCCGTTGTTTAGTCCCTTGGAATCCGCCAGTTCCTTCTCACCAACTTGATCCGCTCAGAAGAAGATGGAACTTATAAGTTCCGTGTTCCCCTGTCAGTTTTGGGTCAATCTCTTGACAACATGGCGGATTTCCCTTACAGCCAGGCGGATTCCATTCAATATAAGGGTCCAGCCCTCTTCGTTCGCGGGACCAAATCCCAATACGTATCGGATGACACACTGCCAGCCGTGAAGAAATTCTTTCCCAGTGCGCAGATCGCTGATGTAGAGGCCGGCCACTGGCTAATTTCGGAGAACCCCGAATCGTTCCGACAGGGTGAGTTACTACTATACTACTTGCCCTATTTCGCAGCCAAATGCGGCACTAACAGATTTATAGCGGTGGTCAAATTCCTTGGATAATTTGAACCTGGATCGGGGGGGGCGAAAGGCATTCATGGACAGTTGAAACATCCATGGATGTTGTATATTAGAAGACTAGTACTAGAAGAATAGAATTATATTGACATTATCTTAGCCTCTGCTTCCCTAAGGATGACCTACTAGTAAGCAAGCCGCACGACGCCCTTTATGTACACCAACAACATTGAGATGGTTTAGACCCCACTAGTCCCTAGATGACTCTGCCGGTTCTTCTTATTTTTCTTCTTCGCCTTTTTTTTTGCTCTTATGTCAGGGTTGGAAGTAGCAGGGGAATTGCTAGTGGTTGTGGTGGTAGGAGCCACTGATGATGGACTGTCATCGTCGGAGAATTCTTCCCTCGGACGTTTGCTCATAAATCCGTTTTTGGGAGACGAAATTGGAGGGCAATTGCCGTTATGTTGCTCTTCTGGGCCCGAGTCGTGTTGAAGCCCCGATAGAGACTGTCGAGTGGTATCCATGGATAGGCTGTGTGAATGGCGGCCCACCGAAGCCTGCGAAGGCGTCTCGGTGCCAATGGGGGCGGTGCGAGATTGATGAGAAATATCTGTATCAGCCTCCGTGGGCAGGCTTTGCCTTGATCCGATAGATTGGGAATTTGACAATTCTTCTGATAGGAATGCGAGAATTGGTTTAAGATCTGCCAATCTTTTCGACATTTCAAGCTCTGCTTGCTCAAAAATTGCTTTCATCTGATCAATATATGACTGGGCTTGCGTGGCAGTGAGGGCCGAGGGCGAAGATTCGCTGGGAGAGTTTTCTATGGGTGGTTGTTTCCGTAGCTCATCGATGGCGTTCTTCGTAGCTTCAAATTGACTTTTCAGATCTTGAAGCTGTGCCTCGAACTCGTTTGATTTCAACTTTGATGTTTCGTGGCTGTTGTCTGATGCAGATGCATTGTCAGTGCAGTTGGTCTTCTGCGTAACGAGAGTAGCGTGCAGCTGGTCCAGCTGGCTCTGCATTCGTACGACCTTGTCGGTTTGAGTATTCGAATCTGCTTTGATGCCCTGTATATCCTGATCGAATGCCGTTTTGAGGGAATTGACTTGGTCAATCAGTTGTTGGGTTGACGGGTATAATTCATGCATTGCATAAGACATTTTCCTAACCATTTGATCTGTGTTGATGTTGTTCCATCGGTTTTCTAAAGACCGAAGGCTTATAGCGAGACCATCATAACTTTTAACGTGTTTCTCAACTTCTTTAGAGGCCTCTGCCAGATGTGGTACTCGGCGTCGGAGGTCCTCCCATTTCTCTTCCATTCTCCCGAGTCCTGTACCCAGCTTCAATACCTGATCTCTTAGCTCGACATATGATTCGGATGTAGAACTTTGCTGCGAGTGGGAATTCTTGATGCCGTCGACCATTTGGGAGACATCATTGAATTTCTGCACGAGGGTTTGGGAGAAAGTCTGTCCTTGTGATGTGACTTTGCTCTCGAATTCGTTTCTTTGTGAACTCAGATTGTCTTTGATGCTCCTTTGCTCAATCAACAGTTCGTTCGTGATGTTTTGGTGTTTTTCTAGTGCCAGGTCTATTGTCTTAAGCCGAACTTCTAGGTCCGAGATTTTGTTGACATTGCAGACCTGACCCGTCAACTGATCGACTACCAAACCTGACGAATTGTTTGTCGAGTTTTGATGGTTTTCAAGTTCGTGCTCCACAGTAGATTTCCACTCTTCAAGGGCATTAATGCTCTTTCGAAACCCGGTGTGTGCTTTCGACTGCGACTCGACAGTGTTGCAGACCTTGAAAAGATCGATGGGCTTTTGAGGAAGGTCTTCCTCTTTCTTGATAAGTATGGTTCGCTTGATCATTTCCACATCCTTTTCCAAGCTAGCCGAATTCTGAGCGGCTCTTGGGGCAATGTTGGTGAGACCTGCAGCTCGGCCCGCGTCTAATCGAGTTCCCTGCTGAAACAGGACTGCCGCTTGCTGTGCGACCTCAGTCGAAAGACTGTGCTGCCGAGCGAGCTCATGATTGATTCTGGAGAGCTTATTTTGATTCGCACTGGCATCAGCCTGCAAGAATGCAACCATAGGCGAGGGGGCTTCTCTTTTTTTTGCTTCTTCCAGATCGCGTCGATTGGAGGCGTCCTGTTTCTCGATTTCCGCTTTTTCTTGCATTTGGTACATCCTGAGACAACGAGCATCCATGAGCTCAATGAGCTTGGAGACTAGATCATTGGACTCGGGTGCGTCTGTCTTTGGCCCTGATTCAGATTGAATCTGAGGCACCGGTGTGCTTCCATCCTTTGACAGACCATGTCGAGTCGATTCTTGTGTAGGCAAAGGAGTGGCGATCGGGGAGGAAGGTTGCGAAATTTGCGCGCGATGGGAAAGAGAGGACGTCTTGAGAGGTGGACGAGGTCTGTTCAGTCGCGGATCGACCGAAGCAGATATGGGGGCACGAGAATTTGCCTGGATTGACTGGTTGTGTGGGCTGTCGTTCACTTCCATGCTGTGGGTATTTCAGCTAGCTGCTGGGACAGCCATAAAGCATTTCACTATGACAGCACATTCGGTAAACTCGAGAAAATGGGATAATCTCGACTCTACGGGTGGTCCAAAAAGCGTTGCAAGTATTTTTGGTCGTATATGGAGAGAACCATTGGCCCTTTGATTGTTGGGCGCCAAGACATGAACTTTCGCTCTATCAGACCCCAGAGAATGGGAACGCGACGCGAAGGCGGAAGCGCAAACGAAGGCGCTTAAAATGGAAACGCTCACTTCTCAAGCCTGGGCGAGTCGGTCGTAAGCAAGAAGTATTAAGTATTAGACGAGAACAAGAGAAAGGAGTGAAGAGGTGGAGAGGGAAGAAATGAAGAATCAAACAAAATTTCCCTTTTCGAGTCTCCCGTTCTCATGCGGAAGGAATGGCCCAGAACAAACGAGGGCTCCTTCCCTTGTCGCGGCGATCATTGGCGGCGTGGATCACGTGAACAGTGCCTCCCTTCCTTTTTGTGAACCTTCACTCACGTCCGCGCTTCTCCGTCTCCATTCTTAGCTACCTGCGCCGTTACTGCCCAACATCCTGTGCATCTCTTTTCTCCTAGATACCTTGATTTTGGAAAATAGGTTGCAATGGCTGTCGTGAGTTGCGAAATCCCTCAATTGATTTGCGCGTGCTAACCTCCAGATTTAGCCCATCTCAACCGTCGCGGAGAGCAAGGAGCTCCGGGGCTTGAACCTGATCGCCGCCCATTCGCATATTAGAGGTCTCGGTGTCGATGCCGACTCACTACAGCCCCGTGGCGCATCTCAGGGCTTGGTCGGCCAAGAAAAGGCCCGCAAGGCCGCCGCTGTAATTCTGCAGATGGTGAAAGAAGGCAAGATCGCGGGTCGCGCCGTGCTCATTGCCGGACCCCCAAGCACCGGAAAAACCGCTATCGCGATGGGTATGGCTCAGTCATTGGGTTCTGATGTTCCTTTCACGATGCTTGCCTCGTCGGAAATATTCTCGATGGAAATGTCCAAAACAGAAGCTCTTACCCAAGCCTTCCGAAAATCTATTGGTGTGCGAATTAAGGAGGAAAGTGAGATTATTGAGGGTGAGGTAGTGGAGATTCAGATCGACCGCAGCGTCACCGGGGTAAGTCGTTTCTTCAAGTCTTCCTTGCGGAACTATGAGCTGCAGGCTAACCGTTACAGGGCAACAAACAAGGAAAGCTCACAATCAAAACCACCGATATGGAAACTATTTACGACATGGGAACAAAGATGATTGACTCCATGACTAAGGAGCGCGTGATGGCAGGAGACGTGATCTCCATTGACAAATCTTCCGGTAAAATCACCAAACTTGGTCGGTCGTACGCCCGCTCGCGGGACTACGACGCCATGGGTGCTGACACCAAGTTTGTTCAATGTCCGGAGGGAGAACTGCAAGTTCGAAAGGAGATTGTTCATACCGTTAGCCTGCACGAGATTGATGTGATCAACTCTCGGTCACAAGGATTTCTGGCGCTATTCTCGGGCGACACCGGCGAAATTCGAAGCGAGGTTCGCGATCAGATCAACACCAAGGTAGCGGAGTGGAAGGAAGAAGGCAAAGCTGAGATCATCCCCGGTGTTCTATTTATTGATGAGGTCCACATGCTCGATATTGAATGCTTCTCCTACATCAACCGTGCCCTCGAGGCTGAACTGGCACCCATTGTTATCATGGCCAGCAACCGCGGTCAGGCTAAGATCCGTGGCACAACTTATACATCACCACACGGTCTGCCTCTGGATTTCCTAGACCGAGTCGTCATTGTCAGCACCCAGCCATACAGCGCAGATGAGATTCGGCAGATCCTAGCCATTCGGGCACAAGAGGAGGAAATTGACGTTTCACCTGATGCCCTCGCCCTATTGACAAAGATTGGCCAAGAGTCCAACCTTCGATATGCCAGCAATATCATCACCACCTCTCATCTTCTAAGCCAGAAGCGCAAGGCCAAGGAAGTAAGCATTGATGATGTTCAGCGCAGCTTCCGACTCTTCTACGACCCCGCCCGCAGTGTCAAGTTTGTCAATCAGTATGAGCAGCGCTTCATTGGAGATCAAGGCACTGTCAACTTCACAGCGACTACCAATGGCGATGCCATGGAGCTTTCATAATGACAATTCGCTTTCTTTTTGTTTAATAGGCGCATTCAATGCTCATGGGGGACGGTTTAGCGGGAAGAAAAATTTTACTATTTTAACTCGTTTTCTTTTGATTGCCACATCAAATGATGTATGATAGGACTGGCGCTTTTTCAACGAGAAATTTATGCTTTTTGAATTGATTAGAGACCCTGTTGCATTTGTCGGTATTACATTACACGAAATTGACTGTACTACTCCATGGCCCTGTATCTCCCACTCGGCGAAACTCCACGCCATCACCGAAGTATCCGGCGCTCTGCCATGACTGCATCATAGAATTTTCATAAGGCCCGTGGGCACCACCGCCATCACGAGCGTCAGACCACCGATACTCCCACATCAGAGAGTCTCGCTCGGGCTCTGGATGCTCAGGTGCGGCGGGATCAACCCAGTTTTCACCAGTTTCAGTTTTATACTGGCGAGTGAGAAGCTCGCGCTCTGTGTCGTAGATTTCAGGCTGATCGCGGCCCATTAGAATATCCGCGGCCCCAGTAATAGCCTCGATCGCATTTCTTCGTCTAGTTTCGTCCGTGTTCTCATCGGCCATCTCAGTATCTTCAGCTTCCTTCTCGGATTTCTTGTTGTTCTTCTTCTTGCTCGACCATTTCGGTTTCCGTGGAAGGCCTTTGCCAAGTCGAGCCAATGCTTCTAGTATCGTTTCTCCACGTTCTAGGTTTTGAATGATGGTTTTCAGAGCATCGGCTGACAAGACATCTCCGTCCGCTCTATCCTTCTTCTTTCTTTCTTCGTCGCGTTTCTCAGCCGCTTCTTTGGCCTTGCGAATGTCCTTCTTAGAGACACCGTCTAGCCAGGAGTCATAGACAGCGTCTGGATCCACAGCTTGTCGTACATAGTTGCCATCGGCATCAAACCGACCTTCTTCTTGTTCGTCTTTCACATTGAATGCGTCAAGCAAAGGCGCATGCTTCTTCTTTGCGCCAGCTCCAAGCTCTTCGTCTAATTCCTTATCAGCCTTGTCTCTTTCCTCGTCGTCCACCTCACTATCGCTTTCCGAGTCCTCGTTATCGCTGGTATAGGCGCCTTTGCTCAAGTCGGCATGCAGTTTCTTTCCGCCCTTGGAGGATACATCCTGTCCTTGAATCTCGTCGTTCTGTAGAAACCTGACATTCTTCTTGTTTTTGCGCGCAGCTTCGTCGTTGTCGGCATCATCTTCCCCCTCGCCAAAGTCCTCCTTCAGATCCGCGAACATGTCGTCGTCATCGTCGGCCTCCTTCGCTTGTTCGCGCTTTGATTTTTCCTCTCTGCGCGCGGAGAACCCCTCATTGTCACTGTCCGAGTCGTATCCGTCGATATTGATGGCTTTTCTTCGAACCCTTTGACCGCGGCGACCAATTTCATCGGCGTCAAGAACGGCATCTTCCTCAGGCGCATCGGGCGCAAGTGCAGAGGGATTTCGAAGGTCAAATCGCGGCTTTTTATCCGATGGACCATCATGCTCATCTTGTTGGAGATGGGAGGACGTAAATTCTTCGCCAGCCCGTTTAGGGCGAGTATGCGAGCTTGACATGACTCCTCAATTCAATTTGAGTCGCGAGTAGAAAGCTCTTGTGTAGCTGTGTCGCTTTTGGTGTGGACCTGCGGTCATCTATCTGGGGTCGGAGCGGAAAATCGTAGGCGGAGAGGGTGTTGAACTTGCGTCACTCTGCCGCACTGCGCTGTAACGACAACTCCTCGTCGTTACCTTCACCTCCTCTCCACAGTACTGCTGATTCTCCATAATTCGAACTGCCTATTGCATTGCAATTCTCTGGAGGTTCCTTTTCTATTTTAAGTGATGGTGAGGATACTCTCTTCTTCTCATCATTTCATCTTTGCCTCACATGCGGTGAACTACCAAGATTCGGATATCTAACAACACTCAGTTTCGACCCGATTACGGCTTCGACGACCCCATGGAAGGGGTTCTAGGCGGTGCCGGCATGATGCGTGGAGCAACTCGCCGTTTCGATGAATATTATCGCTGTTACCCAGTTGCTATGCTTCCCGGTCCCGAACGAGAGAATGTCAACCATGGCGGCAAGGTCATCATGCCGCCCAGCGCATTGGACAAGCTCACTCGCCTCCACATTACCTACCCGATGTTATTCGAGCTTCATAATGGTGCAAAGGACAGAATGACACATGCTGGTGTGCTAGAGTTTATAGCTGAGGAGGGCAAAATTTATTTACCGTTTTGGGTGAGTGACGAGGGGGTCCTCTTGGAGGACAAGACGCTCGGCATCAAGCTCGATTCTGACCATCTTCTCTAGCTCATGCAAACCCTTCTCCTCGAGCCTGGTGATCTTCTTCAAATAAAATCCACCGATCTCCCCCCGGGTCAATTCATCAAGCTTCAGGCCCAGTCAACCTCCTTCCTCGACATCAGTGATCCCAAGGCTGTACTTGAAAACGCCTTCCGCAACTTTTCGTGCCTCACAAAAGGCGACGTCTTCACATTTGGATACAATGATCAGATATATGAAATGGCTGTTCTTGAAACTAAGCCCTCGGGTTCCAAAAACGCAGTATCTGTGTTAGAAACCGATTTGGAAGTCGACTTCGCTCCCCCCGTAGGGTACGAAGAGCCGCAACGAACAAGCGGCACCAGTACACCAGGCAGTGTTGTCAGTGGCGGCAAGCTACCTGCAGGTGGACTGCTCCACCCCCACGGTACTATGGCACAGTCTATCAACTACTCTGCTATCGCACCAGAATCGACCGATGCCGCCGCCGGTGCTAAGGCTGTTTCTTCGAACTTTCTTTCGGGTGGACAACGACTTAATGCCAAGAAAGGCAGTAAAGCTCCCACACCTAAAGCTAGCACTCCAGTCCCAGGAGCTACTAACCCCCAGCACCCCCCACCAGTTCGCAAAACAAATGGACCGCAGCCTCTCCGACTCCCACCCAACCAGCTATTCTTTGGTTATGCCATCAAGCCGCCTAAACCACGAGACGAGAACGGGCAAGTCATTCCAGAGGATCAGCCCAAGTTCCAGGGCATTGGCCAGACGCTGCGGGGAAAGAAAAAAGATCTCGGAGAGTCAGCAACACCCACCTCCGGCAGTGAGGCGGAGGGTCAAAAAAGCAAGGGGACAAGCGGCGGACGAACTCTCGGCAAGAAACGCTGAGGTAGCTGGGAGTCCGCAATTTTTCATGAAAATACCTCGCACGAGGATACGTTTGAAACCCTCTAGATGAGACACATGAAGGGGACACGTGTGATGCGGGCATAGCGAGGATAGGCGTTCTGGTAATTTTATTGCGATGCTAGAATATAATTCGTATTCGAATGTCTGGTCCGAGTCCTCGGTTTGCTTCACTAACTACTACTAGAATTGGTACTAGTATACTACTTGATTGATCGATGCGCTCTCAGGCTGGTACCAGTACATTATGTTGTAAAGAGTCTCATAGCACTTCTGTAGTAGTCACAGCAACTTTCACCATTGCTAGTACTAGTAGTAGTAATGTTGTCATGATGGATTCTGACAATCTGACTGTGCAGAAAAGACTCATATACGAGTGTGTGTATCCCGGACGTCGTACTAGGACCGAGGTAACCTTTTTGAACTTATGCAGATTTACAGATTGGCATCAGTACCTTTTGGAAGTCTCTACTACTAGCGAGTAAATCTCGTCCACTGCCCATTGAAAAGGCCGCGGCAACAATAAAGTCTCAAGACACCGGCCCTGGAGAATGATCTATCACGTACAACTAGTACGGGTAAAGTAGCATGTGCCCACTCTCGGAATGGCCAATCTCGGCAAATTGGAAGAATCATTTACGACTTATTCTTACTTCCTGTCAGCACCGTCAATTTGAACCTGACTCGGCAACAATCAACCTCCATTATGGCTGAACATCCAGATCCATTGAGTCCTTTCGTCAGATTGGGTCCTTCTGTCTACATGCAGGACCCACCAAATGCGACGGAAAGGAATCCGGCCTTGGTCTTTATCGCTTTCTGGATGAATGCACCACCTCGCGCCCTCGCCAAGTATGTCGTTGAATACCGGCGCCTGGTGCCTAACGCGCGCATAGTATTCATGCGGAGCTCCTCGAATGACTTCTTGTTACAAGCCACCGACAAGGCGCAACGGGTACAGGTTACCCCCGCCGTAGACGCGATGCGCTGCCTCGCGACCCCTGAGAACCCCGTGTTTATGCACATGTTCTCGAATGGAGGTCTAACCAAAACTGGCCACCTGCTTAAAACATACAAGGCTGTCACGGGTCAGCCCGTCCCTTTCTCATCAATGATCGTGGACAGTGCGCCCGGAACCGCCAGACTCCAATCGGCGGTTCGGGCATTTTCTTTCGCCCTGCCTAAGATGTGGATATTGCGATTATTCGGCAAGGGACTCTTATGGATCTGCCTTATACTGCGGAAGATCGTGGCAACTATTGCAAGATCCCCGGATGTCATCAGTCGCGCGCGGAAAACTATCAATGATCTTTCACTCGTTCAGCCTATAAACGCTGAGAAGGTCCCGGTTCGGTGCTATATCTATTCTGACACTGACGATTTGGTTGACTACCGAGATGTGGAAGCACATGCAGCTGAATCGGAGGCTGCGGGTTGGGTCGTCCGATGTGAACGATTCCAGGGGTCTCCTCATGTTGGACATATGCGGGCAGCGCCGGATCGATATTGGGATATTGTCAAGGACCACTTAGAACTCTCAAAGGAGACATGATGAATCTTATAGATTGTTTTGCCTCCCTCAAATTCAAATTTACAGCATGTCTTTCTTCTGAATGCAAAATCTCCAACACCGGCATCATTTTCTTCCTTCTAGTATGCCATCAATGGTGTGGTGTTTGACTTTTGCAATCCCTTGGTAGTTTCGACTATAAATTCAGTCACTATGACATTCGCTTCTTCAAATACGATGTGTTGTATTGAAATCTTCAATTAAAGCTACTAGTAGAGTTTAATTGCAGAGAAATGACATCGGAGTCAAGTTCCGAACCCCCTCTCCAGTGGTATTCTTGATGGTCAAAGTTGTCCCCGGCATTCGACAATAACGACGACAGCAGTGCATCACTTCAGTAAACGCACAGCTGTCAATATCTCACAATGCCCCTCTGTTGTCTGAAAATGCTCTTACCTTGAAGATATCTTGTCAGTCTGAAGCTTACATCTGATTCATTCATTACTTCAAGTTTTGGGTTGAGGTAGGCTTGTTGATAATTCGCTGATTTACTCTACACCAAGAGGACTTGAGTAGATACTCCAGTACTGTTCCTCTACTACTCTTCCAAGCTGTCATCGTCATGTTCCAGCATAGGGCGAACGAGGAGGCGTTCCTCAGCGTTGGTAACAACCAAGACTATCGATTTCATCTCCCTGGATATGGGCGTCCATTGGATTACGCTCCCATGGAGCAAAACATTTATGGAGTGGAGAGTCGAAGTATGTTCCCAACTGCTGCAGACGATCGAGATATCGAGAAAGGATATACCGAGTAAGTTCAAGAGACGCTGCTCTCCGCAAACTTGAAGTTGACGTTGAATCCCATTTAGATTACCTGCCCAGACCCTTCGCGAAATTGCCATGGTTGGTATCATGGAGGAAATAACTGACCTTCCAGATTGGTGGAAGAAGGTATGTAGTATGAATTCAGATCTGTTTACAGTTCCTAAGTCTGATCAAATTCTTCACTGCCGTTAGGTCTCCGATCCTAAAACCATAGAGGAATGGAAAAAGATGGCTCTGAACAGCGGCAAAGATATCACACCGAACATGGCCAATTGGATCATCGATGAGTTAGCTTTCAAAGCCATGATCTACGAACGTTTCCATTGCGTTGGACTATACAACGGAGATGTCACCAAATCAGACACGAATGTAGCCAGTTCTCTCGTTCAAGAGATACGAACCTCGACAAAGGTACTAGAGATGGAGCATGAAGAACTGCAATTCTATCATCCACGCAATCTCAACAAACAGCGCGATCTTCTCGCCATGGCTCTCTACCCACTCATCTATGGTAAAAGTCGCATTCTACCTGACAAGCTCATTCGTCTGGACGAAGCATTACGACATGCCGGCGAGGGAGAGGTGATTCCTGTTCCGAGCGACAAGGGAGTCACAAGAGAGGACATGACCTGGCGCGTGCGTGCTCGAGCAGACATCTCGGTGCGGCCATATAGCCGACTGTTTCAAGTTCTCCCAACAGACTGGGAGTTTGGCGACGATGGTAAATGGCACATTGCCACTTATATCAACAATCTGCATCCTGTTAAGCACCGTAACATTTACGGAATCATTGAGAGAGTCTTCAACTGCCTTGTACCGCAATTTAACATGACTATCACCCCGTTGAAAGACATGCTTCATTCACGGGCTCGCATCGAATACCATAAGGCTGAATACTATCCTGTGTCGAAAGAGACTGCGAGCCAAGCACCACAGATAAAGCCACGAGAAGCACAGAGTGAATTCGAAGAGCGGTATGAAAAATGGAGGATGGAAAATTACCGCGCTATCCCACCCGATGCAGGAAAATTCATTCCTTGGGCTGTACCACCTTGTTTGATGTCAAAGCTCCCGGAAGACTTACCCAGTGCTGTTCGGATTGAACAAGGTGTTGATCTAAGCAGAGACTATAGGGACAGGGGACTGCAGGTTGTCACGCGGCTCATGGGTGTGGACCTTACCCCAGACGACCCGTATCATCAAACAGAGTGGCATGTCGAGGGGCAAATGGTGAGTGCTTTCGCTCAATCCTGATCAAGCCGATTGGGCTCTTCAAAGATTGGAGACAGAAACTAAGTACTAACCTCACAAAGAACGAACACATCTGCGCAGCGGCCTTCGTCACTTATGAAACTGAAAACATGGAAGATGCTGTCATGGAATTTCGCAATATCGTCGAGACAGCTACCCTCGAAGAAGTGGAACATGAGCCCAAAGACTTCATCTGGCTCAGGCAGATCTTTGGTCTCGAAAACGGCGAGCCAGCTATCCAACGCTCCGGCTCGATTAGAAGCACCGTTGGTCGAGCCATTATGTTCCCAAGCACTGTGCAGCACCGATTTACCAAGTTTGAATTGAAAGACAAGTCAAAGCCTGGAAAGTCGCGCGGTCTGGCATTCTACTTGATTGACCCCAATATCCGCATTATCTCGACGGCCAATATTCCGCCCCAGCGGTACGATTGGACGCTAGATGCTAAGACCGAAGAAGGGGAGGATCTTTCAGATTCTATGGCGAAAATAGCCCTAGATAATAAAGATAAGAAGGGGAACATGGAGATTTCTTTGAATGAAGCGCTTGAAATAAGGGTTGAATGTTTGAATGAACTGATCGAGTTCATGCGATATCAACATGTTGCGTTTGAGTCTAATGTGCTGATGCTTTAGTTCCTGATGTTTCTGTTTTCAACACCTTCCCTCTTATTTTGTTTAAAATGGAATTTTTCGAGCGTTCCACCCGTGGACGGACAATGATATCACTGCGAGTAGTATACTAATCCTGTAGACATCATGTTTTCTCTTCCAACTACTACTTGAAGTGTTATACCTGGAGGTAGTTGGTAGAAGCATTCCGAATACGCGAATACACTAGAAATGCACTCTGAATACTAGTACAGTATCACCACTGTATTGGTTTAAGATGCAATCATACTAGTAACACAGCATGCAAGCGTATTCCGGAACTTCCAATAACAATTCGAAGTTGGAAATTTCATATTAGTAGTACCCGTGGACACCCGCGATGCTGCAATCTTTACTGATACCTAGGACTACAATTGTAAAACTACTTCTAGCCCTTAGTACATGGACGATGTTGGATAATTCAAGTTTGTCTTGAAATCGCCGCGCTATGCCATTTACATTCAGAATATACATAAAACTGTAGAGAAGCAACCAAATTCTTACCCCTTTTTATCCCCAAACACCATCGTAACCGTGGCCTGTAGCATCATTGTCTAGCGACCCTTCATCTCGGGGAACTCATCCTCAAGTTTCAAGCGAGGGGCAACGTTCATACTCATCAACTCCTGAATAAGAAGCTTTGCAGCATAAGGCATGACCATTTTCACGACTGACCGAGATGACTTGCATCCAGGGCACCAGTTAAGATAGCCCATGAAGCCGCACTTCTCGCAAATGTCAACCTCATGTCTATCGGATGAGATCATGAGACGCTCTAGCAACAGCTGACTCGTTCCGTAAGCAATTAAACAATCACGTTCCATCTCACCGAGACGGAGACCACCATCGCGCGAACGACCCTCTGTGGGCTGTCGGGTCAAAGTGGCAGTAGGACCACGAGCACGAGAATGCATCTTATCTTGAACCATGTGCTTAAGCTTCTGGTAGTAGATCGGACCCGTAAACACGTAGAACGGGAGTGGTTCGCCAGTGATACCGGAAGTGAGCATGTCTTTACCACCGTAGCTGAAGCCGTGATCGATCAAAATCTGAGACATTTCTTGGACAGGGCTACCGCCGAAGCAGGTACCGTAACCATGTTGGCCAGACAGGACACCTGCTTTACCCGAGACAAGTTCCAACATTTTTCCGACTGTCATTCGAGACGGGAAACCGTGGGGGTTCATGATGATATCGGGGTTGATACCTTGGTCGGTGAATGGCATGTCAGCCTGGTCGACGATAATTCCTGTGACACCCTTCTGACCGTGACGAGACGAGAACTTATCGCCAACCTCGGGACGACGGGTTTGACGGGTCAGAATCTTGATGAGACGTGTCTCGCCTTCTGTAGCTGACAGCATCACTTTGTCGATGTAGGCAGGATCAGGGAGCTTATAGGACATGGGGGCAGGGTTCCAAGAGATAGGTTTTCCAGAGTCAGAGCCCATGAGACCCATGGTGTGTGCTTGGTCAGGTACCCTCTTGTTGATGTAGACTTCGCCCGATTTGACCTTCTCGCCAACCGCAGCCAGACCATCAGCCTCGAGGAGCGCATGCTTGAGAATCGGAGCCTCGTTTTCATACTCCGGACCAACCAGATCATCCTTGAGTCCACTGGGATAACTCTTCAGGTTCGTAACATATTTGCGGAAGACTTGGCAACGTCCGAATCCACGGTCGACCGAGCCCTTGTTCAACACCAAAGCATCCTCAATATCGTAACCGGAGTAACTCATGACTGCAACAGTGGCGTTTTGTCCAGCCGGAAGCTGGTCATACTTGGTCAATTCGATAGTCCGTGATTTGACCATCGGCTTCTGGGGGTAAACCATGAGGTAGAGAATGGAATCAATTCGCTGGAACTGGTTCGAGGCAATCGCACCGATTGCCTGCTTACCCATGGCACATTGGTAGGTATTACGAGGCGACTGGTTATGGTGGGGATAAGGAATCAGACCCGCAACGGCACCAAGCACAGTGAAGGGTTCGATTTCCAGGTGGGTGGTCGCTTCGTTGATGTCTTTCTCGTAAATGGAGATGTAGGAGTCATTTTCCTCGTTCACATCAAGATACTCGACAAGACCTTGAGCAAGGAAATCGTCGAAAGACATAGCACCATCTCTCAACTTTTTCAGATGATGTTGGCGAACTCGTGACTTGCCATCTTCCACGATAATGAGTGGTCGACAGATACGGCCGTCATCTGTGGCGATATGGACTGATCGCTGGTGATGATTGATGTAGATACTAACAAATTCAGAGATACGACCCATACGACGGAGTCGGCGGAAGGCGTTCAGGAAATATTTGGGGCGTCTTGTCATAGCAGTCGGTGTACCGTTGATCGAGATCGTGTAGGTACCTGGTGCATAAAGTTCCAATCCACTGACAGTCGCTATGTCTTCTGCGCCTAGCATGAAGATTAAGTTTCTCACAGGTCCCTCCTCGTCGTTCGTCGTGATATGGGTCATGAGAGCCAAATTCTTAACCAAACCACACGCCTCTCCCTCAGGGGTATCTGCAGGACACAGCATACCAAATTGGGATGGTTGAAGTGCACGCGGACCACTGACTTTTCGTGTCTTCTCGAACTGACTGCTGATACGGGTCATCATTCCGAGAGCAGCGATATAGCTCAGTCTGCTCAAGACGTGAGTCACACCAGCACGCTCCATGCGGAAACGTTTCAAGCTCCAATTTCCGGTTGAAATGGCGCGGTTCATTCCTTGCGTGATATGATTTCCATGCATGCTCACCACACTCCAGGCATCGAATTGCTCGGCCCGGTTCCGCTTGTTCAGAACTTTGTCGATATTCATCTTAATATCGAAACAAAACTTCTTGAACAAATCTTCAAATAGTAGAGCCAAAAGCTGTCCAGCTAATTCCAGTCGCTTGTTTCCAAGGTAATCACGGTCGTCCACCATTGTAGGGTCGTTCTTAGCCATCAAGACACGACGAGCCATGTGAGCTACATAGATAGCCTTGGGTCGGAAATCCATGTTCTTGACTTCGATGTGAGAAATGATGACTGACGCGATGGCTTCCACTGCCTCTTGGACATGGGTTCTGCGGTACGCTCCCTGTTTGCGGTTGATTTTGATACGGGACCCTATCCACTCCAGGGCCTGTTGCTGGGTGAAAATTCCCAAATTGATAGCCTCTTCGAAATTGATAGCGAAATCATCTTGATAGAGACTATCAGATCCAGCCACCAGCTGCAGCATTTCCTTGTCGGTATGGATACCCATGGCCTTGAGCAAAACGACAATTGGAATATCTTCGCTGAGGACGTTGTGCTTCACAACAAGTCTGTCCTTCTTCAAGACAATGTAACTTTTTGATTTCCTCTCGTTTGAAGAACTACGCGATACTGTCAGTATATTTTAGAAGAACAGAAGTTGCCAACAAATCACGCACCTGGTGACCGAAGCCTGCACGATCTCTTTCTTTGGGTCGGTTTCCACAATGATACGATTCTTACTTAACTGTTCCTGGACAAGAATAACCTTTTCCGTTCCGTTCACAATGAAGTAGCCGCCGGGATCCAGGGGACATTCATTTAGAACTGTCATCTGTGCCGGAGTTTTGTTCGCTAACACGCACTTGGAGCTGCGAAGCATGACTGGCATTCGACCAATTGAGACACCCTTTCGGTGAACCCTCTTCCTACCCCTCACATATTCGAAATCGATGAGAATCGGAGCTGCATAGGTAGTATCTCTGAGTCGGCATTCTTGCGGGGTCACATCAGACTCGTATTCAACCCCGGCATCTTGCATCTCATCCGCACGACGGGGCGAGCCGACGTAGATGTCTGTGAATTTGATGTAGAACTGATGGTCGACATCACTGCGGATCATAGCACTCGATTCCACAATCTTCTTCAGTTGGACTTCGACAAAGTAGTTGTATGAGTCAATATGTTGCTTGACCAAACCCTTGACTTTCAAGAAAGCGGGCAGCAAGTTCCATTTGTCTTTTGCGGTGTTAATCGGATCGGTCAAAGATTTGTCGTAGTAAAATGGCTCCAAGAGCGCATCAAACGGGTCCCTTTCCTTGTAATCTGACTTTGGCTGTTTGGTTGTTTCCGCGGGCTCTGCCTGGTAATGGGACTCCTGGGCAATGGAGGAGCGTTTTCTCCTCGTGGGATCAGTTGCGGAGGATCCTGTGGCCTATTGCATCAAGAAAACATATATCAGTATCGCCATAAAGAGTTGCAGGTTGGGTTAAAAAAGTTTTGTTACCTCCGAGGGGCGCCGGGCATGGCTGGTCGCAGAAGCCTGCGACTTCTTACGAGGCGGCATGGCGGCTAGACGGCTGGATTTTGAAGTATCGTGCTCCGCGATCTCAAGCCACACGGGTGTGAAATTATCAAACAATGCAGGTGCGCATTCGTCGAAGTTGTCCGGCGTGGAGGGGAAGCGGTCTTGTCACAAGAAATTTGGCTTATCTCATCGCCAGCTATCCATATCGGGTTAGTGTTGACACCTAAGGCAGAACACCGGTGTCCCTCATTTTTCTTCTGCAGCGATAAGTAGTTATACTAGTATCAACCATCGAATCAGTCATTCTGGCTATATAAGTATTTAATGTCGAGATGGAAATCAGCCCTTTGATTTTTTTTCAATAGCACTGGTGTCTCATGCAACTGGAATACATAGCGTGCCGATCTGCCAGTGTTGACACGATTCCCTTCATACTGTAACTCCGGCCGTCACCATCGTACACTAGCGGTAGCTTCGGACGGACTTGCAACAGCAAGAAATGCTCCGATCTTCGGTTGGGGCTTCGAGGTTGATTCTCGACCCTTGAGATGTCAATACACTCAGATATCATTATACTCGAGGGACAGCCTTCTAGAAATGTTTCCAGAGCATCCCATGGCCTAGCAAGAGTCGGCCCTGCACTTGCCAGTGAAGGGGTATGAGAAAGAACTTGAATGGCCAACTTGAATGTGTGTATTAGTACTATCATGGATATGCTTCTAGGTAGATATAAGAGTCATTGACCAAGTTTTACTAGGAGATACTAGCTAACTCGTACTTATTTCCAACCACACGAGTCTAGATTTCCTACATGAAGCTTGGAACTCTCCCCGGACCCCAACTCCAACTTCAATTTGGACTCGGAGGCTCCACCTGCTACAAAAGCAAATAGCCCTTCCTGCATTGTTACATGCTACATAATTCCTAGGTTTTTACTGACTGGTACCTATTAGGTAGTAAATGTTGCAGCTTCCAACAAGTTGACACTTCTTACAATAGGACAAGCTTTGTCTACTACCTAGATAGTTGATTGTTGGTTCGGACTTCTACTCGGAAGTACTGGTAACTAATACGAACAATTGCAAAGGATCATTGTGTCTTCTGCAGATTGAGCTAGAAATCACATCTAAGTGGGCCCTGAGAGTCGTCGCACATGCGTTTCCTTCAGACGTTTTCTATGTCTGCACGGACGATGAATTTAGAACCCACAACCTGCACGGTCTTGCATGATCTACCTGGTCATGGCTGAGTGGGGATTTGAGGAAACCTACACCTCCCGCGATGCCTGTTTAAGCTAGACTGTCTGGAAGTGGAGAGCATTTATCGCGGCGATTTTTCAGAGAAACACAGGTCGAAGTCCCTTTCTCTTCCATTATTCCTCTATCTTAAACAGTAAAAAGGGTCTCCGAGTGCCTGTATGTTAGGAGAACTTGAAGAAAAGTACACTTGTGTACAGTATTACTAGTTTGCGCGCATATTATTACATAGACAGATATGGTTGCACAGTGGCCATTAATCAATCTTGTACGCTCATGATTTGTCCGATGCACCGTGCGTTTGCCATCCTGTCTCATTTCTAGACTTGCGACTCGGCTTTGGCTAAGAATAAGTCGGTGATGCCTGTGGCGAAAACATGGCTTGACCGCAACTCCTTGTACATACTAGTAGTAATTTCGAAGTGTCACACCCTCGGGCTGTAGGCATTGGGCAGGGGAATGGTAGTAATAAACCGAAAGAGTCAGAAAAAAACCCCCGAGAATTAGACGAGATCCAGGAAACCTCCAGCAGCTGCACCATGTAAAGTCTCAAAAAGGCTCCAATCGAAAGCTAGGCTGTCAGAAGTACAAGACAGAGCATGCAGAGATTGGCCCCGCACCGACAGCACTGACTACGATAAATGGGAATGGGATTTTAATCCCAACAAAGAAACGCAGCACACGTGGCTGAGGATGGAATGGGCCCGGATTGCGGCAACATTCAACTTCAAGTTCTTCATACAGTACACTGGGATCGGGTCATGAGATAATACTGTACGTACGGAGTACTGATAGTATCAATCAAGATCGCCACACATGCACACCAGGGAATGCGAGATCAAACGTTTTCTGCATCTCGTGGGTTCGCTGCTGGCAGTAACTCAAAGCACCTACTAGTAGTAGCAAATACACCGTAGCGAATTTCCTCGATATTCGGTAATTACTGGTAGAAAAGAAAGGGAAAGGAAAGAAAAGACATACTTGGTCTGCTCCCCCTCTTTTTTCACTCCCTCCTGACCAACGATCTGGGAAAACCACGGACAGGGGTGGAACGACATCGGTGCCAGAGATGTCTCATTGCGAATTGGTCGAGGCGCAACTCACGTTGGGCATGAAAGGCGCCCCCTCATTCTTTGGCTCTCATTTTGGGCCCAGGAGAGAGGCGCGTGGGCGCCCAGTGGGAATCCTTCGGTGGTCACTCTCCACTTGGAGCTTCGATAGTCCGCCTCTCGCGGAGGCGAAGATGGATGTGTCATTTTGCAGCGCATTGAGATCATCACGTCACATCATCCGAGCGAGGGGTTCCCGCGACAAGCGTCGGATCACACGGACCCTTCACTGTAGACAACAGATCTAGAATCCGCACAGTCCAAGACGATTCGACTGGAGAAAAATACAGTGTAAGAGGGAGGGGGAAGGAACCAGAGAGATGTGAAATGATTGGTGATCACCGTTCCGATTGCCAGGAAGTGCCTCCATCTCGGCGACTGGGGTTCGTGCAGGATCTCCACACCATTTGGTATGCTCGTCATTTGGTGGATCAGGGGCTCCAGCCGATACGATCAGCATCGGGATGGCTTGTATCACGTTCACCGCTTCTCTCGTCAAGTCTCCCAGCCGTCATTTCGAGAAAGTGCTGTAAAGGTTTGGACCTTGTTCCCACCAATAGTCAGTGGAGGGTCTGAACAGTAATCCCGGACAATGGCCAAACTTGTACCCTAGTGCGGAGTAGTATGTAGTGGAGTTCCAAGGTTGCCCTAAGGTATCAAATCTACTGCGCAGAGATAACATACAGAAGTAACGTGTATGTCCACTCTTCCGCCCTACTCTGCCCCTCCCCTTCTAGGGTCCAGAAAGAAGATAAGAAAGTAAGAAATTAGAAAAGCACAAAGTGTACTCTGTACTCTGTAGGTAGTGCTTAGCCCCTTTTCTTTGAGTGGTGGATCCCATTGATGCCACTGGCTCAATTTGATGGCTCAGCGGCAAACGAACCTTGGAAAGCGAGGGGCGCGAACCATTCCACGCGACTTCTGGTAAACTCTCCGTTGAGTACTTTAACTAATACTAGTACTTAGTACTTGGGTATTCTACGGGGTATAAACTACTGTAGTATTTAGTAAAAATGATACACATTTGTGGCATTAGTTAGTTAAGTATGTGTAGTGAATAGTACTATTTCCTGGATCATCCTCGTTAGGGCACGATCCAGGCACGCCCACTTTACTCCAATACCAATACTTGTACTAGTACCGCTTTAAAAGGGCGATCCGCTGTCACACCGGCGACTCAACACCACTCAGCGCGTCTCCACTCGCTTGGAATCATACACAGTGGCTGGTCAATTGGCGTGGATAATCAGTACTAGCATAGTAGATATAATTACACCTGCAGCTGCCACGCCGCGGCCAGCGCATCTCATTTCTCTCCGCTCTTCCCCCTTGCGCGCCATGCTTGGGAGAGCACGATCAATCCATGCTAGCAGTCTTGCTAGCATGTACTAGAACCCTAGCCTAACGTAGAACCCCCGAGCTGCCAGTGCCATGACTACCCCGGGTTGCTGGCCCCCAAAGCTGCATTCTGGTTGTACAACCGGCGCGGATACGCCAATCAACTGCGGGTCTCGATCGATTCGCGAGTAACGATGGCGATCATCTGCTGTGGTCGTCAAGTTTCACACGGGTTCTGTGGCGTAGATAGGTGCTGGAACATTGGTATACTAGTATTTACTACAAAGTGCTACCTAGTTAACCATAACTTGAACTATACTTGATTTGAAGTAATCAGTAACCAACTATTGTATAGTACGTACACAGATTCAGAACTTGAAATCTTGAAGAAGAAACCATTTCGTGAGATATTACAAGTAGAAGTAGCAGTCTACTTGATCTGAAGCCTGAATATTCATATCGTCTCTCTTACCATGCCCTAGTTTTTCTTCTTCTTTCTCTCCTCCTCTCCATCTAATACTACTAATCTGTCCACCATGTGATTTTTTGATAAACCCTGATACACCTTTTCATGCCCACCAGAGCTAGAAGAATGTTGAAAAAAAGAATAGCTCATTGTACTAGTCTAATATATGGCGGGAAGACAACAAGCTAAAAGAATAAAAATCAAATAAAAACAGAAAAAAAAAGCACAGCTGAAGCCCTAAAAGTGACCAGCAGGGCGTTCGTACGGCGATTGCCGAATAGGGTTGGGCCTGGTCTCCCCGCTCTTCAATTGCTCTGGAACACTTCTTTCCCAGCCTCTCCCTCTCTCTCTCTCTCTCTCTTCCTTTCTCTCTTTCTCATCCCTCCCCTACTCTTACTCGTGTATAACAGTCCTCTCCTACTCTCTCTCCCTGTCTTTCTCTCTCTCCCCCAAATCCGCTTTTCTGTTCGGCAGCGACACATTCGTTTGGCCCTGTTGATTCTTGTGAATTCGCTAAGTGGAGGCCTTTGGCGGTAGGCGTCTCCATCCCACTCTGCAACTCCCCTGCGGCTGATCTCCGCACCCTTTCAGGAACATCACAACTCAAGTTCCATTCTATTTTTTTTCTCTATTCTACTTCGGTCTCTCCGTTCTCTCTCTTCTTGTGGCTTCACAGAATCCTTAGATGAAGTCACTGTTTCCAAATAGCATTCTGTGAGACTCTTTGTGTTTGATTAGTTGCCCTCTCGAGGCGTTCATTGTGTGAGTGTCCTTTTTCGCGAGCGATCGTCACGCCCACCCCTCAGCCCCTCTCTCAACCTTTCCCCTTACTTTGGAGAACAACTTCCGACGACGAGCACCTGCAACACATCATATCACCACACCGCCACCCCCAGGTTGTTACGCCTTTCCCCCACGACAATCCAAGCCCCCTCTCTTGACACCCCCCTCCCCCTTCCCGACCACCAGATAGTAGTATCTGATCTGCCGAGAAGCGCGGGAGAAGTGCCAAACGTGTGGTGGCTGGTGGCTGGTCGCTTATCCTGCGGCCGCCTTAAAAGATCCTCGGCGCTTGTCAAGAATAGATTGGAGAACCTTTGGAATCTGCTGTATGCTGACTGCTGCCGGAAGATTAGTTGGACTGCCCGGTTGCATTGCCCATCATGGCCTTCAAGAATGGGCTGAGTGAACGCCTCGACGAGCTCCGGTTCCCCTCCCCTCGATCCCCTCCATCGGAGTCCGCTTTCCCAGGCTACACGTCGCTGTCGCCTGGTCATTCGAATTTGGCCCCGGGGTTCTCACGACCTGCCAGTGACGTCCGCGCCAATCTGCAGCGCCGTTTCACAACAGACTCCAGCAAGTTTTCGTCCTCATGGAACTATCTGAACCAGGGGAGTACCCCCATGCCGGACCCTCTCGACCTTCTCTCCTCGGTAAGTCAACAGAATCATAAATGTATCGCGACAACGCCATTTTTGGGAAACCTCACTGTTTGGATGAGAGACTATTCTGCCCTCCATGATCAAACAATAGTGCAACCACTGTAAACTTGATTTCGAAGCTTGCCACTGCAATGAAGGCATGTCATACCTCAATCGGGCAAAATTGACTTGAAGCCAGAGCAGTTGATGATTAGTTGCATCTTATAAACCCTTGACATTTTCTACCCCACCAATCGCCGGTCACGGTGATCCTATACTATGAGCATATTACCAAATGTGGTGCACATGGCAAGCTCTGCTCTTATGCCTGATTTCATCCCCTTCCCTCACCTCACCTCTCTACCTCTTCATCTCTTCGTCTCTCAATCTCCCACTTCATTTTCACACCTGCAACAACAACCACATCATCATCATATCTTATCCCTCTGATATCAGATATCTCTCTATCTCTCTTTCCCATCCAGGATCCATACCCTTTATCACCCCAAACCATCATTACCCCAGTTGAAAGCATCTTGAAGCAGGCAGTGTTCGACCTCTGGGAATCTCAGTGCGTCTGCTACTGCGTCTGCCTGTCGAGGCTGCCTTGACGCAGTGGATTTTTCATCCCGACGTCTGAACAGCTGTCAATCTTTCCCTCTCATTTCCCTGCATCCCTCTGCTCTCCATTCGTCTCACTCTTTCATCTTCTCTCTTCACATCTCTTATCTTCCTGCCACGGCGGTTTTGATAAATCTCCAAAGTCCTGACTCTGACGGCAATTAGTTCGAGAAAAAGCGGCAGCATATTGAGTTTATGCGAGAACAGAAAAGACGATTCGAAGAAGACATGAAATTACTCGATATGCAGCACGAAAAAGAAAAGATTGAAATGGACCAGCTCGCTCGAGACTTAGCCAAAGCTGGCCTCGGAGGCGCTGCAAGTGAGCCCACGACTCCTCCAGAGTATCGAGAACCCCCCGTGCAGGCTCCTGTTTCTCGCCCCGGTCGATTCTCCAACGCTAGCGTCACTTCTTCCCCCGGGTTTTTCAACGTTTTTGCCCCCTCTTCTCAGATTTCTTCACCACAGCAGCCTGTCGATCGATTCGCAGGTCACTCTGTGCCTGGATCTCGCCGGAACTCGGAAAAGGAGGATCTGGTCATGGAATCGAACTTTCGACCAACCAACAGGTGAGTACCCCGACCTGCCTGAGAAATTATTGTTCTCCTCGCCACTATTTGTTAGTTATATCGGACTGACAACATTTGACTAGCGTTCATCGACTTTCGCTGCCATCTGGTAACTACAATGGCCAGTATCGTCCCAACACTTCTGCTTTCGGCAACACTTCGGGCGTAAATTCTTTTGCCGGAACAAAGCATCTGTTCCCAAGTGACGAGGAGAAACCTTTCATGAGAGACGAAGAACGCTTGTCAACTCCCGATATCAAGGGTTATATCAGGATGACTGAACCTGATGACAAATTCCCGACTCTGTCACGTCGAGGTGGCTCGAATATTGTAAGTTTCCGTCCCCTGTTAGCTTTAAACCCAACTAATCGACTCGCAAGCTCTCTGCCAATCCCGATGCCCTTGATTTGGCTGGTTCTCGTACTCCAGGTCCGGAGTCCCACCACTCTTCTTTCCACAGTCGTCACCGCTCTGCACACCAAAGCATGCCCCAGACGCTTGCAAATCTCGACCTGAACCAGCTTCACAATGGTAACTCGACAAATGGTGGACAACCCTCCGCCTCTCACTCGCGCCATGCAGCTCGCCATTCGCTTGGAGAGGGTTTCGTGTTTCCTAACGAACGGAACAACGATGCTATGACTCCTGTCCCCTCAAATCGGCCTGTGCCTCTCCAGTCGTACTCCACCAACGATCTGCCAACTGTCAAAGGCAATAGCAATAGCAATGGATTCGACCCCGCTATTACCCCACCAAAAAGCTATGCAGAGCATATCCACCACCAGCATCATGCCAGTATGGGACGAATCCCCACTGGTAACGCCAATACCCGGTCTGCCAGGGGATCTCCTGAAAACGAGAGCATCAAGGCCGCGCAGCCAAACCAAACCTTCCTGCAGCCCAGCGCTCCTTCTTTCGGTCCTCAGATAACCCCAGCCACTTCAAACGCCGGTGTTCCAGGTTTTGTTGCGCCAAATGCACTTCAGTTTCCACTCCATAACGGCTATTCGACGCAGCCCTATGTCAACCAGAGTGGCCAGGTGAACAACCCATATCTGGCATACCCTAACTATCCCGGTGGCTATCGTTTCAATGATACGAACACTCGGGCCGGGGTCGGTCAACGTCGTCAGACCGAAAGCGATGCCAGCCAAATGACTCGATTCACCAATTATCCCCTCGAGCATTACAAGGGTGAGCTGTACAGTCTTTGCAAAGACCAGCATGGCTGCAGATATCTACAGCGCAAGCTCGAAGAAAGAAACCCCGACCATGTGCAACTTATTTTCAGCGAGACTTACATGCATGTTATCGAACTGATGACAGGTAAGCAGCCACTTCTGAGAGGCATATTCTATTTATTATATTAACAATCTTCTAGATCCATTCGGTAACTATCTCTGCCAGAAGCTTCTCGAGTTCTCAAATGACGAGCAACGCACTGCCCTCATTGACAACGCTGCTCCACAACTCGTTAAGATAGCACTCAATCAGCATGGAACTCGCGCTCTGCAAAAGATGATCGAGTTTATCTCGACCCAAGAACAAACCGTGACCGTGATCAAAGCACTGGAGAGACATGTTGTTGAACTTGTTCAAGATCTAAATGGCAATCATGTCATCCAAAAGTGTCTCAATCGCCTGTCCAAGAAGGATGCCGAGTTTATCTACCAGTCAGTGGGTGATCGCTGTGTCACTGTTGGCACTCACCGTCATGGATGCTGTGTTCTTCAACGTTGCATTGACCATGCATCCGGCGACCAAAAGGATCGTCTGATCGGACAGATCACCAAGAATGCCTACCAACTGGTTCAGGACCCCTTTGGTAACTATGTTGTTCAATACATACTGGATCTTGGTGACCCATTCTACACGGGCCCATTGTGCCAAACATTCGCGGGCAATGTTCCAATTCTTTCCAAGCAGAAGTTCAGCTCGAACGTGATCGAAAAGTGCCTTCGCACTGCGGATGCCGAAAATCGCCGTGCTTTGATCGACGAGATCCTCAACGGAAATGAACTCGAGAAGATGCTCCGAGACTCTTACGCCAATTATGTTGTTCAAACTGCGATGGAGTTTGCTGACCCTGAAACTCGCATCCGCATCGTCGAAGCTGTTCGACCTCTTGTTCACTCCATTCGTGGTACCCCTCACGGTCGCCGAATTGCCGGTAAGATTATGTCGGCTGAGACTTCAGGCCGTACCAGCGGCCACGCGACCCCGAATGACATGGGTAATTCCACGCAAGCCTCTAAGCCAGCAGTGCCAAAGTCATTTGGATTCCAGCAAGGCCCAGTCCCTGTGTTTAATGGAACAAATGCATTCAATGGCCAGAATTCCCTGCCAACCCCTGCACAAAGCTCATCAAACACGCCTCCCAGTGGCACAGCCGAGGGTCCGATGTTCGGCTCCCCTGGCGCAGCTCAAAACATAGGTGTGCAAAACCAGCTTTACGCCTACTACTAACCAGGGCTTTTCGCCTTCCCACATTGTACCCATATCCGATATGATGCTACGATATTTTGATGATTTCACGCATTTTCACACGACCGTCATCAGAACGGGGCTCCAGTTGCATGATCTACTCAGTTGCAGCATTGTTCTCTGAGCCCATTCTTCTTCTTTTTTCGCTTGCATTCACATCATCAATGCGTCACGACTGTTTTCCTCTCTGGGCAAGATTCACGCATTGCACGTTGCACATCTCATGAAGCCAAAAAGGCATGACGCAGTCTGCATTGGAACATGATGTTCCATTCCTTCTCCTACCCTTGTACTTTTCCCGTTTCTGGTTTCGCTAGTGGTCGTTTGCCCCCTTTGTTTCCCCCTTTCATGCTTCGTCGTCAATGGTCCTGCAGAACTTGATTGATCGGAATTTCCGATAACCGGGATGGTCTCAATTGTTCCTTGTGCTCCTTCGAACAAACAAACCTTCTGCCTCTGGTTCTGCCCCGTTTCATTTTACCCATTGCAAGCTTTATTTCAATTCCTAGCCATGTCTTCACCCAGCATTTTACCCCATTCCCCAACCTGTAATTTGCGTTCTGATTTCAAGTGCATTTCATGTGGTGGGTGTGTTCTCAAATGTTACTGGCGATGGCCTCTCCCCGTATCGGGAAGGAGTCATTATGTGACATTCAATTGAAATCATATCGATGGGAACTGTTTGTGATATGCTACATCTGCATTCTATATGCTAGGAGTGGCGGTCACCTTGAGTACTCATGGCTTGGTTCCTCGGCCGCGATATTATTCATTTCTGCCGCTTTTTCACATTTTGCATGATTGTAATTTAGTGCATGGAATTTATGTTTTTTGTCTTTTTTTGTAACAACCAATGGTCTTCCTGAGTAGTAATGTAGAATACTCTACTAAGATACAACTTTTCTAAGCATACAGTAATTAGTACTTTTTACAGTATAACTTCTAGCTAATGACTCCCTGCTTTCTGACGCGTCGCGAAAGCACGTGACTTTACAGGGATTCCGATAGAACTGCAGATCGACGCTGAACTCCGCAACATCTTGGCCGAGTCTTGCTCGGTATTGCAGTGCTCTAAATTGACAAGGTGAAGAGAGACAAAACCTGTCACACATGCAACCAAACATTGTTGCGCGCTCATTGAGCTCCCAATGGCCATGTCGAGACGTTCAAGCGAGGCAGCTCGCTACATTGTTCAATGTAGGTGGTTCCTCCCAATCATGCTGTATCCGCGGAAAAGCAGCACCAGAGAAAAAGATATGCTAATATTTTCATGACGATCTACAGCCTCATTTGCCTAGCCCGCCCACCCTAGTCGTTCATGGAATCTCAGCTACTTGCAAATCCACAATCATTCGCGGAGTCCTCTCTACACTTCAAGTGCCACATGCCGTGGTCCGCAGTAGTGAATGCATTACTGGACGGCATCTTCTCACCAAGATCCTTTGGAGCACCCTTGAGGCCTTGGGCCAGAAAGATGAATGGGAGAAATTTGGAAAGGGGCGATGTGAGCAAGTCAGTGCACTTGTAGTGTTGCTGGAGGAGTGCCTTGGAGCGCGAGCTCCAGAGAAACGGGGGAAATTTGTGCTAGTGTTGGACGAGATCGACCGCCAAAGAGAGGCACCGCATACCCTACTATCAGCACTTGCACGACTTGGAGAAATCGTGAGTTTTCATGCGATTGGTCGGAAGTAATGCAGTACTAACATATCGGCAGATTCCCTCGCTTTGCGTTGTTCTAGTCCTCAGCTCAACACCACGGCCAATGTTTCTTCAAAATGCGGCAGTTCCTCATATCAGCTTCCCTCCCTATACTCGCAAAGAGGCTATTGAAATCCTCCTGGCCTCGCCTGTACCCACCCTAGAAGGCTTGTCTGATGAATTGACACTCTCAATCTATCCGCACTTCGTCTCTACCGTCTATGATACCCTCATTGGGCCAACTGCTGGTTCAATCCCAACCTTTAGATCGATCTGCCAAAGACTCTGGCCACAGTTCGTTGCTCCAATTGTCCATGGCGAGACAGCTCCTGGTGGGGGCACGAATTGGGACTTCGCGAGACTGGTCGTCAAGAACAGGGTTCTTTTTCGCCATCAAGGTGAATCGGCTCTGGTACATCGCATTGTTCCGGATGATTCTTCCAGCTCGAACAAAACAAGTCGTACAGCACCTGTACCCAAAGCAGCTTCTTCAGCTCTACCCCATTTGCCATATTTCTCTACGTTAATTTTGACGTCCGCATACCTGGCATCCCACACGCCGCAACGACTGGATACAATCTTTTTCTCAAAATTCTCCTCGTCCTCGCTCTCTGCTCGAAACAAACGTGCCCACCACCGACGCCGCTTAAAGACCCTTTCTCAGAACCAGGCAGAAGAAGCCGCCGGCCCTTTAACGCCTGGTAAAAGGCGAGCAAAGACCCGCATCACGAAGTCGACTCTCTCCTCGGCGTTTGCAACCTCATCCGCCACTACCTCCGCCATTGGCGGCGGTGGAGGAATCACCGGTCCATCCACCATCCTCACAGCTCGACCTTTCCCATTAGAGCGTCTTCTGGCGGTCTATCATGCCGTCGATCCGAACCCGCCAGCCAACCCAATCAACACCCCGGCAACTGCAGATCAGATTTATGCAGAGCTAGCTACGCTACGTCGTTTGCGTCTGGTAGTTCCCGCCTCGGGCCACAATGGTGGAGCGAGTATGGGCAGTGGAAATACAAGTGCTGATGCAGGAGAGAAATGGTGCGTGAATGTTTCAGGAGACTGGATCGGTGAGCTAGCCAAGGGTATTGGTGTTGAGGTTGGGGAATGGTTAGCTGGTGGATTGGACTAGTGAGCTTGTCCTCTGATAGACGTTTCCGTTTTTGTATTCATTGCGCGGTGTCAAGTTTTGCATGTGGCTCTTTGTATGGATTTTTGAAACTAGACCAATTATATACCCGTTTCTTATTTTTATTTTCGCTTTTTTGGAGTACAATTGTAGCTATCAAATACTACTATTTTATGGCCCCTTCATGGGTCTGCTGCCAGGGGGGTGACTCGGACGGTAGACAACACTTGTGAACTTGAAACTTCTTTGTTTCTGGCAGTATGATGTAGTAGTAGTAGTATCACTTTACTGAGGTTGTTTGTCTAGCACCCACGATCTACGAAAGCCATCTCAGCATCATGATCAGATCTTGATTTTCAACATCATGAAATGACCTTGAAATGAAACCATTGGGCTATGTCTACTGGTAGTACTGCTTCAGTACTGGTTACGAGCGGAATTAACTTGTAATACTCTTTTGAAGTATGAAAACAACTAGTTCGTAGGCATTTCTCATGCTTATCCACATTGCACATCAAGAGCTTAGTCCGACGGGGGCACGGCTCACTCTATCTTTTTTGTGTGAAACCCCCTGAGCAAAAAAATAGCGACAGCCAACCGGGTCGAGCGCAGAGGACGCCGGCGAGGGAAAAAAATGAAAAGAGAAAATGAAACACATTATATGCGAAAGAAAGAGCAAGAAGTCGTTCAACCAATAACCTCCTCGGTCTCCTCGACGATTTCCTCCACCATCTCCTCCACCACAGCCTCGCCTTGGTCTCCGCCGCCAATGGGCGCGTCCAGGGCTTGCTTGGGCGAGTCGGCATCTTCGGGAAGACCGAAGGCGTCCTTCTCCTCTGCTTGGATCTCCTTCTCGCGGCGGAGCCAGGCGACCCACTCGCTGAGAACACGCTTGCGTGTCTCGACAACTGCTGTGTTGGCGATGTCGACGGCGTACTTGTCCTCCTCGTCGAACTCCTTGGAGTACTCGCGGAGGTTCTTGCGCACCTGCTTCTGCTCCTCCTTGCTGAGGAATGTGGGGGGGCGCGGCCGCCAGATGAACTGCTTGAACTTTTCGGTGGGGTTTTCGGAAAGGGTGGTTCCAGAGAAAGTGTGCATGTTCCAGCCGTTCTCCATCTAATAGATTGTTAGCACTGAAAGGAAATCATGGAAGCAGATTGATAGCATCGAATGGGATGACTTGGGGGAACTCTGCTGTATAAACCGTCGTAGGGAGGGGGGAAATCTTACAGAGTGAGTCCACACGCTAGCACTGGTGACAACGTAACGACCAGTAGGATCCCACTCAACATCAGTGACACCGTAGTGCTCAACAGTCTTCATCAACTGGAGGTTAGCAGCAAGGTCCTTCTCGCCCTCGACCTTCTCACCCTCGAAGTCCATGTCCCAGAAGTCCAGGTCAAAGTTAGACTGAGAGTGCACAGTCGCAACAATGACGAAACGACCCTTAGGCGACCAGTAGATACCGTTGCTGGTCTTCTTCTCGATGGTTCGCACAAGCTTGAAGTTGCCGGCAGTGCTTCCCTTCTTCTCCGGGGCGAAGAAAGAAACAGCGGTCTTGGGGGGAACAGCTGCGCCGGTGGGGGTCTCACCAGTAGTGATGAGGACGAAACGGGATCCATTGGGCTCCCAGGCAAAGTTAATGACAGTGTCCTTAAGACTGTCGACAACCTCGACGGGGACACCCTTCTCACGGACGCGGAAAATCTCGAGGTTGGTGGCCATGGACTTCTTGGACTTAGAGTGACGGTCGACCTTGACACAGACGTAGGCGCCCTGGGATTGCCAGTGAAGCTTGACATCGGAGACGTTGAACAGGTTACGGGTACGGACGATCTCCTTGGAGGGAACGCTCATCATAGCCACACGAGCAGGGTTGCTGCCAATTTCGGGGGTCCAGAAGCAGAGGAGCTGCTCGTATTGCTTGACGCCCTCGCGGCTAACGGTGGCGGGCGACCACTCAAAATCGTTGACACCCTCAACCTTGACAGATGTGCGACCCAGCAGGTTCATGTTGGGCAGTTCGTAGATGGAGATAGACTGGCCTTGGAGCATACGGGCAACGTACTTCTCATCGGCAGACCACTTGAAAGCAGGCCACTGAACCTTCTTCTTGGGAGCAACCTCACCCTCGGCGGCGGGGCCGGCAGCCAGGTCGTGCGAAACGAAAGACCGAAGGGGCTTGCCGGTCTCAATATCCCAAACGATAATGTTCTTTCCATCCTCCTCGAAGGTTAGGACGGGTTGACCCTCCTCAACCTGGATAGGGCGAGCGGACCATGTCGTCAAATAGCCCTCAAGAGGCGAGAATTCAATGAGTTGGACGAAGGGGTGGGGGAACTGCTTTTGCTTGGAGAAAGAGGCGCCTCCCCAGAGTTGGACACCCTGGGGGTGGACGGAGGCGAGGAAAGTACCCTTAGGGGACCACTGGACGAAGAGTTGTGTCCAGTGTGCGCGATCAACGACATTCTCGGGGGGGTTGGATTTGTTGTTCCAGAAGACGCCAACCTTGTCGTTGCGGTAGAGGGCAAATTGATCACGAGCATTGGCGTCACCCATCCATGAGCGAAGGTGCTCCTTCTCCTTAAACGGCTCAATCGTAGGGGCCTGGTACTCCTCGTCGATACGGCCCTCGCGGCCATAACGCTCAATATCCATCAACTTGTTCACGGCGAGAGTGTGCTTCTTGTCAAGGGGAACGCCGTGCAGCTGCTTGCAAGCAGCAACGGCCTGCTCGGGAGTCTCATATTCAACAAAGGCGAATCTGTAAAAGAAATGAACAAATAAATTAGACCGAATCGTCGCAATCAACCATGCATGTCTCCAAATGAATTCTCAACCAGCAATTTTCGTTTTGTATACGCACCCTTCGGACATGCCCTTGTCGCTCAAGGGCATGAAGACAGCATCCTCAGCGGTCTGACCAACGGTGTTGAGTTTTCTCAATAAGAACTTGGTGAGCTTCTGTACGCTATCCTCGGGGACTACGGGAAGTCCATCGATAACAACGAAAGTGTCCAGGCCTTCGTCGGCTTTGACTTCGAATTGCGCCTTGAGATCTGCCCGCCAATAGTTAGATTTCCGGGAGGGGCAGTTGCGAGAGAAGATTGAAGATTTGAAGATTATGTATGCACGCACCGGAGAAATCAATCTCCTCCTCTTCCTCCTCATGAAGGTCCTGCTCGGACAGTTGTTCGAAACTGGGCGCCATGTTGGGTAGTGTGGGATAAGGCGACCGTAACCGATGATGCTAATCCTTGAGATCGAAATTTCCAACTTCCGAGAAACAAAGTCCGCCAACGATTGTGCGGACCCAGCCCAGGTCATGTGATTGCTGACTCATCGTTTTCCAGGGTACCATAAGTTATAACTACAAGCAGTATTCGATTGTACTGAAATCTTTTTTAATTTCTTAAACAATCGTAAATTGTAAAAAAAAAATAAAAAATAAAAAACAGAAAGGTCAAATACTGGGCAGTACCGTTATACGGTGCATGTTTTACAATCCGTGGGCGGCGGTACCCTAAAGTAACCCGGCCATACTCAAGTTTATACAAGGGTTGATCAGCTCTAACTTTATCTCATCTAGTAAGTATTCAAATAGTGTAGGCATACTAGTGTAATGATTGTAAGTGTATAGTATCAAAACCTACTAAAATATCCAAATAAGTGCTATTTTAGTGCATACACACTTGTATATACTAACTATCTTATATGGAGAATTGATATCCAAGTTGGTGCCTAAGGCCACAATCAGGTGACTGTCAGCTCCGCCGGGCCAGTCCCATGCTTGTCGATGCTCCACGCTGATACAGCTCCATGCTTCATGCTTCATTGGATGCTTATTCCTCTCTGATCATATAAAATGCATTGCTAATTTGCATGGTCATTAACCATCCCCTCTCTTTTCAAAATCCTTTCCCCCTCTCTCTGTCTCCTCCTCTTTTCTCTCTGTTTGCTGGAGAAGACCACCCTTTGTTCCCTCCTCTTTGCCCTTTTGCGCCTCTGCCGGCCCGTCCTTTCCCCCGCCGCTCTTAAGCGCCAGTGCGACTATACACCCTCCTCCACCACAACCTCCATCACCACCTAGTAGCTCGGTCGCGCCCATCCGATCCCCCACCCAACCCCCCGAATATATCCCCCAAAGCTCAATATCAAGGTGTCGCGACCGATTTACCTCCCAATCCCTCTCGTTACTTCCACTGTCAAGATCGTTCGACCGGCAAGATGTCGCGTATGTTACCTCGGTCTGCTTCCGGCTTCAACAACCGGGTTCTTCCAATCTGTCCGTCGTTCTCTAACATGGCGCAACAGTTTCCTCCGAGCTGCGCGACCAGTATACGAGAATCATTGATTCCATTCTGGGCAAAAGCGATCTGAATACCATCTCAGAAAAGCGCATTCGCAAAGGGCTCCAGGATGTCGTGGGATATGATCTTACCCCACAGAAGGTTCGTTCTAGCTTCATTCAGTGTTCTTTTTTTCTCCCATCCTTTTTCTTCCCTTTGCGTATCTTTCTCATGGACTGAAGAGCTTGGATCTGACACGATGTATACGTAGGCGACGATCAAGGAACTCATCATGCAACGGTTTGATATCTTCGCCGCAAAGAATGGCGTCACGGAATCACCCGAAGATACCACAGCCAGCAATGGCCACCGTGGGGACTCTGCCTCTGCGGTGCCTTCCCCGCCCCCTTCCTCCTCGCCTGTAAAGCGATCAGCAGATAGTGAGGAGGTTTCCGATCCCAATGATGCCTCCCCTCCTCCCAAGAAGCGCAAGCCCGACGCCGATGTCGACGCCGATGCCGAGTTCGCCGCCAAACTACAAGCTGAAGAGAATTCGCGCGCGAGACCAACGAGAGGAGGTAATAATCGACGTGCAGCTCCCGCCAAAAAGAAGAGCAAGGCCAAGACCTCCAAGAGAGTCAAGGCGGAGGACGACTCCGATATTGAGTCGGGCTCAGATACAAAAAAGGAGGTCAATCGAACTGGCGGATTCCACGTAAGCTTGCTTCATTTCCCTTCGAGCCTTTGACACCTCTAACAACTCTTCCAGAAACCACTTAATCTATCGCCTGCATTGTCCTCGCTACTGGGCGGAGAGTTAACGGTTAGCATTATATTTTTCTACATTTCAATACCAATTATCATTTACTAATATCCATAATAGCTTTCTCGGCCTCAGACAGTGAAGAAAGTCTGGCAGTATATTCGCGAGAATGAGCTTCAAGATCCGGCCGACCGCCGTCAGATCCGATGCGATGAACCGATGCGCGCTGTCTTCAAGCAAGACCGAGTTCACATGTTTACCATGACCAAGATTCTTAATCAGAACTTGTACAACCCAGATGAATGATAGTCTTGGTCACTCAGTTGCATTACAGGGGCCATTGCTGATCTACGGTCTCGGTCTGCCCTAACGAATCTCGTGTTTAATTCCTACTATTACACATTCTCTCATATGTTTTTGCGATGCATGGGGATGCTGGCGTGACAACTTATTTTGTGGCTTCTCTTTTTATTATTGGTGATCCTTGGATTGATAAGGCTCTCTCTCCCCCCTCTCTCTGACGTATCAGTGTTAGTTTGTTGGTGTTGTGTTTATGTTTGTCTCCCCCTTTCATTTGCTATCTTCAAGGTTTTTGCTATTTTGCGCTCCAGCGGGAGTTGGTGTCGCCCATGGGTGATCATCTTTCAACATTGCATCTATGAACTATCTCTTTATCTCTCTCTCTCTCTCTCTCTCTCTTTCTGATCTGTTCTTTATTGGCTACCAGCACTAGGTGGCCATGGCAATATTGGGGGTCTTTTGTAGACCACAGAAAATATGCTGAGATATGGAATGAAAATATTTCTCTTTCAAATGGATTGACGTGTGTTTTATGATGTTTTATATAGTTAACCACTCCTAGTACTGCTGATACTAACATAACTTAGTTATTGCTTGGCTTTGCAAAGGAATGGAAACCTCCCGCGGAAGATAAGTCAGCGCCGAGATCCCTCACTCTTTTTTCCCCCATTTCCCCCCACCAGCCCACAATTGCGCAGTTCCCCCCCTCCCCGGATCCCAGGTTTCGGCCATCCATATCTTTTTGTTGCGCCAAGTTTGATCTCAAATTCTGATATGGCTGATAATCCCCCGACCACTTCTGGGTCATCTAACCGGGGTCGTGGCGGTGGCCGCCGTCGTGGCCGCGGGGGGGCTCCTCCAGCCCGCTCTGAAGGCCAGCAGAGCTCAGGAGATGGACCTGGGAAAGCATCCAAGTCTAGAGGACGTGGCGGCAAAGCATCCGGAGATCGCAATAAGCAAAAAAGTGACCCAGAGTCCCAAAATAACGAGACGCAACCCGCGACTACCGTGACTGTGGGAACCAAGCAAGTGGCCGCAGCCACGGATGATGCAGATGACGGGGAAATTTGCTTCATCTGCGCGTCAACTGTCGAGCATACCTCTGTTTCGCCTTGCAATCACCGCACCTGTCATATCTGTGCGCTTCGTCTCCGTGCTCTGTACAAGAATAAGGGCTGCGCTCATTGTCGTGTAAGCAGACCCTTTTCTGCCTCGGCGCCTGGGGATTATTTAAACATCTTTGCCTGGAATCGTTTTTGGGACAATATGCTGACCTTTGCTTTTACCTTTCGATCAGACTGAATCTGCATTTGTCATCTTTACCGACGACCCCGTCCGCCGTTTTGAAGATTTTACCAAGGACGATTTTGCTCGAACCGATGACAATCTTGGTATCCAATACGAGAAGGATGAGATTTTTGGAGACACTGTGCTATTACTGCGGTACAACTGCCCTGATGAGGATTGCGATGTGGCCTGCTTGGGCTGGCCAGATTTGCATCGCCATGTGAAGAGCAAGCATGGCAAGATGATGTGGTATGTATAGATCACTGACAGCGTTGGCGTTGCACCAGATACTAATGGAACTTTTAGCGATCTGTGTACTCGCAACAAAAAGGTTTTCACTCACGAGCATACTCTATTCACACCCGCAGAATTACGGAGGCATGAGAAGCACGGAGATGACAAGCCTGGTGCAATTGACCAGAGCGGCTTCAAGGGACATCCAGAATGTGGTTTCTGTCGCCAGCGATTCTATGGTGATGACGAGCTCTATGCACACTGCAGAGACAAACACGAACGATGCCATATCTGCGACCGCCGTTCTTCCAACCGACAGCAGCAGTATTATGTCGATTATGATGCCCTTGAAGGCCATTTCCAAAAGGACCACTTCTTGTGTCTTGACCCGGAGTGTTTGGAAAAGAAGTTTGTGGTTTTTGAATCACAAATGGACTTGAAGGGGCATCAGTTAGAATCGCATCCGAACGGAGTTTCGAAGGACATTCGTCGTGATGCACGTCTGGTTGATCTCAGCGAGTTCGACCTTCGCAGCCCTTACCAGTCACAGCAGCGCCAACGACGCGGGGCTGGCCGTGGTCGTGATCCTAATTCTGAGCCTCTTCCGGCAACCAGCGCCCAGCCATTGCGCCGAGACCAGTTGGCCTATCAGCGCCAAATGGAGATCCAGAGTGCCCAGTCGGTCTCAACACGCAGCTTTGGCGGACAGCTGACTCGCAACGAGACACAAACGGTGCAGGCTCCGCCTCGATCGGCGGGCTCGACCCCAAGACCAGCTGCCTCGCGCACTGCTCCTCCGGCAGCTGAGCTCGAGAATCTGAGGCTGGAAGCAACGTCTGAATCACTGGGACCCCAAGACCAAGCGCGCCGACTGCGCCACGCAGCAGTGATAGAGCGGGCATCAAACTTGCTACATAATGATGCCACTAAGCTATCTGAGTTCCGCAGCAGGGTATCCAGTTATCAAAAATCGGCCATCACGGCCACAGAGCTCATTGATGCCTTTTTCTCCTTGTTTGACACCTCCAGCTCCGAGCTTGGCAAGCTGATCAAAGAGCTCACTGAAATATATGAGGATCATTCAAAACGCAGTGGCCTCCTCCAGGCATGGAATGATTGGCGTGCTATTAATGAAGATTATCCGGCCTTACCAGGACCTGGTGGGTTGCTACCGGGCATGTCCCCAGCAACGGTGAATACTGGCGGCTCGCGTGTTTTACGACTTAAGTCATCTACCGCAAGGTCCTCACGCTCCGCAGTCGGCAGAAGCGGCGCTATCCCATCCTCTTCCTCATCCTCAACCGCCTTTCCTCCCCTCTCTGCCGCTGGTGGATCATCATCTCGCCGTACAGTTAATGCCTCTACGCCGTGGGCAGCAGCCCCGCCACCTCCACCTGTTGCTCGCCCCAATCCCCCCAGTCGCTCATCTTCTTCAACCCCTGCTAGCTCTGTGCGGGCACCTGCCCCTAAGGGCGCGGATGCTTTCCCTGCCCTTCCCGCTGCTGCAAAGCCCAACGTCATGATGGCGGGCAAAACCCGTGGTTATCGTCGATGGGATGAACATCGCGGACCAGCACCTACTGCCTGGGGCTCTAATCCATCATCAGGTGCTGCTACTCCCGCCGAGCCATCAGAATTTGAGTTCGAAGACGACCAAAATGATAGCAAAAAGGGCAAAAAGAAAAAGGGGAAGCAAACACTTATACACTTTGGCTGATTTTGGAACAATTTCCCGAAAAAGCAACCATGTAAATGTCAGCGATTGCGTTTTTGTTATAATGAATAGCCCTTGGGAGTCAAAGAATTGCAATACATTAGTGTATCAATATTGTTGCTCTGGTGATTATAGCTATGGTCTAAATTATCAGTAAGATATGGGATGAATTCCTAATGTTAATGACGAAGCAGCACGAACTGTGGGACCTAACAAGCATCAGCTATAGCGATATTGTACCCATGCCGTAAAGGCTGAATATGAATTTTCCATCATTAAACCAAAACAACACTGCCATTATCCGGAGTCGCTGCTGGTGATGACGACTCAATAACAATAATTTCCGAGGTGGTTGATTTCGTACCTCTGTCAGCGTCGTCAACCGGTGAGATTCCACTCTCGGATTCCAGCTTGGAGTTTACAGGATGCTCATCCTTGGGAGACTCCGCACGTCTGCTGCGGTTATCATCACTCAGTTCAAATTCGGCCTCAAGAGCAGTCATGCGTGCCGAAAAGTTTTTCTTCAACTTAATCATCCAGCGGCGCAAAGACTCATTGTCCATCGTACTGTTTCGAGCAATGAGAAGTTGTTCACGCAATGATAGTAGGAGTCTCCGCTTTTTGGCAATGGCAACTATACGTGATGTACAGTTCCGCTGGCTGGCAAGATGATCTAGTGTTTCAGAAACACTTTCCGCAAATTCCAAGACCGCAGGCGGAAGATCAACTAACTTGGCGAGAGCCAGACCATACCGACGATCGGGGACAGGTCCTTCAGATATTTGATAGAGCATCGTCATTTTGGTTGCATCATCCGCTATATTCGCCGCGAGGTGTAGGTTGATGACCCCACTACGCTCAGAAAGTATGTGAGCTAGTTCATGGAAATGCGTGGCGAACCATACGAGGGTGTTGCTGGAAAGAAGAGCTTCGCCAAGTGCAACAGCAATGGCGAGCCCATCGGTGGTGCTCGTTCCACGACCCAGCTCGTCGACTAGTACCATTCCACGAGGCTGAATGTTGCGCAATATGAATGCAATATCGCGCATTTCGGCTGCGAAGGTCGACACATTGGCATCGAGATCATCATTCTTTGCTATGCGCGCGAACAGCTGATGAACTATCGGAAAAGAGGCATATTGGGCTGGGACAAAGCAGCCTATCTGTGCCATGACGGTCATAAGTGCTAGCGAGCAGATATAGGTCGATTTACCACTCATATTGCAACCGGTTATGATCTGAAATCGGGTTTGGGGCGTTGCATATGCATCATTCGGAACAAATTTGCTTGAATGAATCTGCTCTCGAATTGGATGTCGTCCGGCTTTGATGGCTAATGTGGCTGTGAGTTCCGGGCGTATGTAGTCGTAGCTAGTAGCTATTTGTGCAAATGCTGCCAGCATGTCCAGCATGGCAATTCCCTCGCTTACTCGAAACAGCCCTGAGACCATGGTGCATACTTCGCGGAGTAAATTCTGGATTGTCTGATCACTCATGCTGATAACTTCATTGTGTGCATCTGTGATCTTTTGGTTGAGCTTGACAAGATCCAGTGTTTGGCATTCGGTCCTTGTTTTCTTGCGGTAGACGTTGATGAAAACATCGGGCAGCGATTCGAATCGATCATTTTGAACACAAATATAATATTGGCGAGGTGTGTCGTACTTGAGATCGAGTACCATGTCATGGGTCTCTTAAGACATGTCAGAGATAGATCATCACGGGGCTTGGTATTACTCTTGCCTGCTAGTTTCTCAACGAGCTCTGTCGCATCTGCACTTGCTTCTTTGTATGTTTGTCTGGCTACGTCGAGGAGACTGTTGACGCCAGCCTACATAATTCCAGTTAGTAGATAGCGTATTTTATTTACCCCGTCGATAATACTTACTTTCACACAGTAAGTTCTCTGGTTCCGTAGATCAAGTGGCTTGCTCTGGAATAGAACATTCTCATTTAGGGTATCTGCCATAAGTTGCTCAAGGGGTCGGTGTTTTGCCGGAGAACATAACTAGTTTCCATTAGCTCGGTTCGATCTTGAGATTGAGAGTATCAGACTTCACGGATGTCGACCAAAATGTCACTCTGTGCTGCACTCAATGCTTGATGTATGTTCTTGATGGAAGACAGGTAGGACTTGAGCATGATGACGTTATTTACCGACTGTTCAACATAATAAACAGTCTCTTTTGTCGGGACCAGAATCACCTATATATGTTAATTGCTGGGCAAATGATATTTTTTAAAGGCAAACACACAGAAATCAGAGTTCGATCAACGTCAATGAATCCCTTGAGTGCTTGTCGGACTGACACGAACATATCTTCTTTCGTCGACAAGTCCTCAACTGCGCTGTACCTGGCACTGATTTTGACTCGTTCCGTAGAGGGCTGTAAGATATTGGATCGCAGAAGCCTGGCACCCATTGGCGTGAGACACTCGTTGAGAAGCCCATATAGGCTGTCCCGGGACTTTTTATTGTGAAGGTTCTGTATCAGCTCGAGAGAGACGACTGTGGCCAGGTCGATGGTCATGGATCCCTGTGATGGTTCAAATTTTATGCGGAGAGAGTGAGAGACGAAAGCTCGGTCAAGCTCCATCTCGACGTACTTCAGAGCCTGGGTGGATATTAGTATTGGCAATTTCATTGGGGCCCGCTTCAGAGAGATCATACCGCGGCGAAGCAACATGCGGCGAAGTAGTTGCTATCGAGTATAATTTTGAGAGAATCCACCTCATCCCGAAATGCAAGACGGTCCAGGAACTCGTGTCCAGCTTTTTCTGACCAGTATTTGCGATCAACAAAGGTGAACATGGAATCTGACATGTTTTCCTGGAGGATGTAGCATAGTTTGGATTCCTTTGCTGTACTCATGAACAAGATTTCGTTCGGCTCGAAGACTCCGATCTTGGTGACTGTCTTTTCATAGATCTGACCATCACAGATCTGACAGAGAACGATTTCGGCTGTGACCAGGTTGATAAAGGCCAATCCGACTGTTGATGAAATTCCTCTGGATTCGCTGACAGCACATATGATGTCCTGGCCTGCAACGCTGGTCGCTGTGGTGGTTGGGCGAGCCGTAGGGTGCCTGCTAGCAGGCTTGGATGTTAGAGGCACGAACGACTCAGGGGAGGAGGTTTTCGACGACACTCTGGTCGAGGGCCGGGAATCAAGCGGCATTACGATTCAGGTATCGCTTTATGGGCTTTGAAATAGAGTGCGTGGGGAAGAAGAAGAGAGTGCTCAGCTGGGAGGAGGGCAAGAGCAGAAGTTGCCAAAGGGTCTCGAGAGTCTCCAATTGTTGTCTGAGAAGCACCCTAATACAGGGCACCATAGTACTACTAGGAAACCCCCGCCAGTTTATTTTTATATAATATTAGCTGTTATTTGAGTGCACTATACACTCGATTCAATTTATAGAAGTTAAGGGAGACAATTGACAAGCCTTTGAGCATATCTAGCACATCAAAACGTCCATTCACATTAACATGAAACTTGGGCGGTACCCATCCTTAGACGACAGTGACTGGGCTAAAAAGAGATAGAGATTGCAGCTCGGGTATTTCATTCTCGCAGTTTACTACTCTTCACTTCCCAAGTAGATAGATCATCAAACTCAGAAAAAAAAATTTAAAAAAAAAAAAAAAGAAGTGAGCGACGCAGGGATCGAACCTGCAATCTCTTGAGGAGGAGATACTGCTTTACCAGTATAAGAGACCGAAATCAAGCGCCTTACCATTAGGCCAGCCGCCCATGTATGCTTACTTAGCTGTTATTTTGGAATTACATTACAAAGAAATCATCTTGAGACAAGCTGTTATGACTATCAAGAACCTTCCAAGTTTAGCCCCGCGTCCCATACTACAACAACTTCTATGATGCCTTAGTAGTTATACATAACTGCACTGCCTACTATACTACCACTCCCACATTGCACCGAATGTGATTGGGATTCATTTCCGTCTCGCCCGCCAGCATCAAATGTTTGGAATACGCTTCGAATACGCTGCGGATATAAATATACCGCAATTTAAATACCCTATACTATCACACAGGATACTACATACAGTACTAAATCGAATACAGTACTAAATCGAATACAGTACTAAATCGAATACAGTACTAAATCGAATACAGTATCCTGAGCGTATTCAGTATATTTATTTCACTACTAGTACTAGTAGTAGTTAGATTGACTTCTTGCTTTCTCTTTTCCCCCTCTCCCCC
>KB644899.1:0-18543 GCA_000347475.1 Penicillium paxilli ATCC 26601
CCCTCTCCCCCACCGCCCTCGGTACTTGTACCTCTTTCTCTCCGCCTTCAAGTTCAGCCACGAAAAGTGAAGTCACACATCATATCAATACGCCACTATGCGACAACCAGCAATGCCCATACGCTCGCCCTTCGAGTCTTCCATTGCGAAGCCGGGGCAGGGTACTGTCGTCCTCTCTCTACTTCCTCCCAATAACCCTACTCTCACCACCCTCACCTACAAATACCCATTGAAGCTTGTTCCGCGAGCACCAGGCTTCATCCCAACTCCCGATCCCGCGGCACTTTCCGATTCATGTCCCTCAAGACCCGTCCACCTCTACCTCCTCACCTATGGCGGTGGTCTGCTTCCCGGAGATCACATTGAGGTCTCCATTAAGCTTGAACCTAAGACACGAATGGTTGTGACCACACCACAAGGTAGCACCAAGATCTTCAAGACTGAGCCCGGAAATGATAATGGAGTCAGTGTGATCAAGGGTCACCGCAAGAAAATGCCCGCCAATGATCACCTCTCGGATATGAGCCAACAATCCCTCGATGTCCGAATTGGTCGCGAATCCGCTCTCTGCTACTTGCCAGATCCCTCCGTTCCCTACCAAAATAGTCGCTACGCCCAAGTGCAAACGTTTACAGTTGATGCTGCAGCCCGAGGCGATCAACGGAGCAGCCTCTGTGTTCTAGACTGGGTCACGCAGGGCCGGACCTCGCGTGGTGAGAACTGGAACTTCCGCTTCTGGAAAGGTCGGAACGAAGTTTGGGCCGCCGATGAGAAGACGGGGAAGAGCCGGCTGCTTCTCCGTGACTCTGTCATCCTGGATGATGAAACGGCAGAAGAGCTTGCTGCAGATGACTCCGACGAGGACCTTGAAGACACAAGCCATGGATTAAATCCTCATCCCGACGGGGCAGATGTACCTCCACAAGCGCAGGCCGGGCTGCTCCCATTAAACGTCATCCAAGAACGAACAAGGCCGCATGGTGTCGTGGGCACCCTTATCCTTTCAGGCCCGGTTTTCGACAAGCTTGGGTCGTTCTTCATTGAAAAATTCACATCACAGCCGCGCATTGGCAGTCGGAATTGGTCATCATCAGCACCGTCCTCCGCGCCTGAGGGCTCGCCCAATACTAAGGGCGATGTCACTTGGACCGCAGCCCGTGTCCGTGCTGGCTTTGTATTAGTGAAGTTCGGCGCCAAGGACTTTGAGACGGCTAAGCATTGGCTTGGCGGCTTGCTCCGTGAAGAAGGGAGCATCGTGCGAGAATTTGGCGAAGAGGCTCTTTTCTGCCTATAATCTCGCCACGTTGACGATTATTTTCTCCTGACCTTTGAAAACTCAACCATTTTCTCTCTTCCGTCTATCCCTTTTGTCGTCCCTGGCTGGTTCTTCAACTTATCCAGTCCACCTACCTACTGCATCTTCAAAGTGCCAGGCACATTTGAATCTTGATGATACCCACAAGGCCCTAGGGCCCTGTCTACTTTCTGGAACTCTGGGTTCCTACTGTGATATTCTTATCCATTTTTTTTCTTATCATTTTTCTCTTCTTTTTACATATCTAGCATATTGCATGTAATCGGTCGTTCAGAGGTAACCCTCCAGCAGGGCTCTACAAAAAACTTAACTTATCGGGAATCTTAGCGTACTGCACCATGACAGTCACCTAAAAAAATCAATCATTCTGACTGCAAGAATTCACTGACAGATCCATGCTGTCTTATTTCAGACAAGATTTATTTCTCCTAGTACTAGTAACCAGTAGTTGATAAAAAGCCAAAGAAATCTATCCGACAAAAGCAGTAAAAGGTATCTCAAATGACAAAAAAGACGAGCAAAGGAACTCCATAACACCCGCGGAAGCAGAAGCAGAAGCAGAAATAGCAGAGGCAAACATAAAAAGATAGATCGACATATCATCACTTCATACTGCATTGCATGCATCGTCACGGTATTAACCCATGTTCAAAGCCACCAATCAAATATGGGAATCTTCCAGTCACTACTCGTAGCAGCGACCAAATCATCAACATTCAGAACATCCACGCCCTCCTGCGCGAGAATTCTCCAAATGTGATTTCGCAAACTTAGCGGCCAGCCTGGAATAGACCAGTAGCGAACTTTCAACCCATGCCGATGCGCAATTCGGACCTGCTGCCGAATAATCTCCATTTGGTTCTGCGTGAAATGGAATGGCCAGGGAAAGCCAACTGCTTTCTTGAACGAGACGGAGGCGTAGTAACTATTCGTCAGATTGAAAGTGTTTGCGGTTATGGTGCCAGGCATGCCGGAATGACCTTGTCCAAGGCCCGTCGATTGCTGCTGCTCGGATGAAAGAGATAATTCCTGATCGGGGGTTTCACCGTCAACTAGTTTTTCGAGCGGGGCGTCGAAGAAGATATCCCGGTAAGTTGAATTGGCCGTTACTAAATCAAAGGGCGTATTACCCGTTCCGACAACGGTTACAGGTCCCGGAACGATATCCTGACCATTGAAATATGTCAGGTATCCCCGGTCACGGAGTGGTGCAAGTTGCTTGACAACAGCAGGCCAAGTCGCCGCACCATCAGTCTTGAAATCGATCAGGAAAATAACAGACTGGTCGGGGTCTGTGTCGAAGACACCGTGTGGTGGTCTGTCAATAAAGCGATGGAAAGGCGTGATTGGATTCTGCTTGTCGAGGATTTGCACGAGCGGATCGACGTATAAGGAGCGAAGTGTTCGGCGTGATGTTAGAGATGAGGTGGTGTGACCGACGTATAGCTCGTCGTCGAAGAGCCAGACGTCCGCTTCAACACCTACACAGCCAGCTTGTAGGGCAGAAAAGAGCGGGATGCGGCGCCAATAGTCATTGTGTGAGTGGCAGTTGACTGCGATGATTTCGCGCGATTGATCGGTTGGCCAGTGCAGGGCATCTTGATCGCTGTGATCGGGCGCGCCGTGTTTCCAGGCACTTGCGGCGCGGTCGTATTCATCTGGGAAGAAAGAGAGAACTATGCCGAAGGTGAGAGAGATGAATTGAATTATGCCACTGGAGATAATGATGATTAGACATGTGAATTTAGCAAAAGGGTAAAAGGAATCGATCGGCTTCACGGATCGACAGTTTACCCCCGGGCCAACCCCGGTGCAAGTTCGATAAACAAGAGACATGATAGAGGCCCCGCGGTACCCTAAAACAAAAAAAAACACAACTTACAGCATGACGAAGATCAGCAGAAGACCCCGCGTACAGAGGCGCCAGCAACATGAACGAGAGGAGCGTGACTTTTCCTTGTAAGGCGGCTCTTCTAGTAAAGACAAGGAGTGATCCTTGCGTCTGGGCCGGGCGGATGAGAAGGAAATCAACTTGCGCCATATTGACGGCCCCACTTGAGATTGAGATTGAGATCTTGCGTGGGGAACTTCATCACTGGCAGCCTTGAGGGTCTCTTCTTCAGGGCCGAGGTTTGGAGAGTCGGTGTAGGCTTCATAAGGAACATTTAATAAACATTCAGCCGATTCACCATTGGCATTGGGTAGTGACTGTCGATGCGAGAACCCCATTGTGATGGAAGAGTATACTACCTACTGGTATGTAGGTAGTAGCGCAATCTCTCAAAAGAGTGTCGAGGGGGTGGTGGAGAGAGAAGAATAGAGGAGAGAAGCGAGGAGACCCTGAATTGAAGGACCCTGAATCCGAGCTGACCCTAAATCCTGCCTGTGAATCCTGAAATGTGAAGTGGGAAATCCTGCAGGGCACACATTTGGGGTATGATGAGAGTCAAATATCGCTCACTCAACAGGGTTCAACTTTTGCTCGCCTTGTATTTCCCAGGGAAATTGTTTCATCTGTACTCCGTAAATACTAAAGGGGATCGGGATACTTTCCAGGCAAACCTTGAAGATAGAGTCAATCAGCGTGCAGGGGATCCAGATCCAGCCATGTTGCAGAGAGAAGGTTGTTGATTGGATTGGGTTGAACGGGGCCGTTCAGCGGGGCGAGAACCAACGAGAAGCGCCTCTTCGTTTTATGCTGAGGGATCCGGCAGATATTGGCGAGGGCCTGCAGAAACTCACTTTTGAGTGAGATACTTACTAGTAGCTTACTCTTACCCTAAGTAGTAGTTGTATCTTTTGACTAGTTTAACTTGAAAGTAGTATCTGATGACAATTCGATAGCGCTTTATGTACAACGAATGCAATGGTCCCAAACACCCACGGATCAACTATATCATCACGGACCCGCTGCTTTTTTTTTCTTCTTCAAAAAGTAGATTCACACATGATCAGAAAATTAACAATAAGAAAAAAACACAGTGACAATCTACTCTTCCTGCTGCAGAGACTTGACATAGGCCGCTGCGCGTGCCTTAGTCTCCTCCACCATCTTCTCGTCTCCGCCTTCAGCAACAAGCTTCTCCTCAAAAGCAAGCCACTTCTTGAACAGGAACTTGGCCTGCTTGGGCTTCACCTTCTTGCTGGAATCCACACTGACTGATCCCTTCTTGTGCTGAAGGCCGAGCACACGCTCAAACAAACGGCGCACCTGGTCGGCATCGCCGTTCTTGATCTCCAAATCCAGTAAGACGTTCCACAGGTCAATGCGCTTGGGGAAGGAAGACAGTAGTCCCTCGAAAACTGTACGACCCCGCTCGATGTCACCATTGGCAGAGCGGAATTCCAACTGTGCGAACTTGGAGGTGGTCTCGACGTGGGTGTGCGTCGGGAGAGACTGCAGTGCACGCGAAAGCAGTCCGCGACCGCGCTCCGCGTTGGCCAAAGTGTCGAACAAGAAGCTGGCGTAGTTCAAGAAGAAAGCCGGGGATTGGTTGGAAATTTTCTTCTTCATGGCAGCTCGGAAGAGGTCATCCGCTTTCTGTAGTCAACTGATTAGCAAAAATGGTCTTCTGTGAGGGAACTAGTAATGAGCGTAGAATAAAAAAACATACCTCGTTCTTTCCGGAACTGATATAGATGCTGACCATCTTGTCGTAGATAACTTGGGGATCCTGGTACTGGCATGCGCGGTTGAACACCTCCTCGAGGGTATCATCATTGCCATATGTGTTCTCCAAGTTCAGCAAGGCGATCCAGACATTCAGCTTCTCGGAATCAGATCCCATGGAGATAGTCCGCAGAGCACGCTCGGCGATGGTGCGGGCCTTTTCGACTTCACCAAGCTCCAGCTGGAAGGCCATGTATTGAAGCCACAGCAGCGAAGAGTCGGGCTCACCCATGAGGAGACGCTCGTAGTCAGCAACAGTTTGAGGCCCATTGGCATCAAGCTCGCCAGTACGGTCAACCTGGATCTCGGGCTTGCGGCTCTTCTTCTTTTTCTTGGAGGAGTCCTCGCCCTCGCTGTCAGAGTCGGCTGCGACATCCTTGGTCTGGACGTTGCCGCTCCAGTCGAAGCCGCCAGCACCAAGACCACCAACCTTGGAAGGCTTGGTAGACTCATCTTCGTCACTGTCCTCCTCTTCCTCCTTGTCATCCTCCTCGCTGTCCTCCTCAACATCGACACCCCCCATGGAGACGTCGTCATCATCGCTGTCGCCCTCGAGCTCAACGCCGCCAGAGCCTGCATCACTGAGCTCCTCATCCTCACTCTCGTCTTGCTCATCCTGGAAGTGGGAGGCCTTCAGAGAGAAGGAGATCTTCTTTTGCTCGCGATCAATCTTGACAATCTTGGCCTTGACGGAGTCGCCCTCATCGTAAAGGGTACGAGCATCCTCAATACGCTTGTCAGCCATTTCGCTGCGGTGGCAGAGACCGCTGACATTGGAGGACTTGTCAATGACAATGAAAGCACCGAACTCCTCGACCTTGCGGACCTTACCAGTCACAATTTGGCCAACCTTGAGATCCTGCAGGGTGACGGGGGCCTTGTAGTTGGGGTCCAGGAGGGACTCCTTCAGGCTGAGTTGCAGCTTGTTCTGAGCAGCATCAACAACAGTAACACGGCCCTTGACGAGCTGATCCGTTTGGAATGAATCCTTCCACTCCTTGAGGTAGGAATCAGATAGGTCAGAAACACGGACGTAGGCAGTGACATCGTGGCCGACGGAAACGAAAAGACCCGCATCGGCGACGCGCTTAACGAAACCGCGGATGACATCGTTGGGCTTGATATCCTTGAGGGAGTTGATCTCGCGGTCCTGGACAGGAAGCGAGGAGCTCAGAACCTTGGAGGGACGGAGAGACAGGTGAATCTTCTTGTGTGCCTTGTCGACAGCAACAACGCAGGCACGCAGAACCTCGTTCTTACGGTACAGAGTAGGGTTGGCCTTGGAGTAGTCGTCGGCCATGTCAATAAGGTTGACAGCACCGACAAGGGCCTCACCAAGCTGCATGATCACCTGTTTCTCGGTGATCTTTGTCACTCTGCCCGGGAGGATCATGCCGACAGACACATCGCCGAATGAGAACTTGTCGAAGCCTTGCTTGGCAGACAGATCCAGATGGCCTTTATCAGCATTGACCGCGGTGACCTGAACCTTCAAGGCAGATCCGATGGGGAAGTTCTTCTCAACGTCGGTGAGGAGAGAGAGGTCGTCCGACGCATCCATGAAACGAAGTCTGCCGCGAACATTGGGAGACAAGTTGACCCAGAGGCAGTCATCGGCAATGTTGTTCACGAAACCCATCCAGGATGATCCGACCTGAACCTGCTCGAAGTTCAAGGGGGCGGGGTTTGCAGCCTTAAGGAAGCTGGGCTTCAGAGACAGCTCATAAACGGGATACTTGCCACTGCGGTGGGAGATAGGCAAGAACTTGTGGTTGCGGGCATCATGGACACCAAGAATTCTAGCAGAGAGGGTCTGTTTGGCCTTGAAGAAACGCAGGGGTTGCTTGCGGTCCTTGAGGTCATCCCACTTGTCAAAGATCTCGGAAACATCAATTCGGCCTTGGATGTTGTCTCCCAACTGCACATTGACCTGGGTAGACTTGATAGAAGCCACCTTACATTGAACAATGCGTCCAAATGTGAAGTCAGACATGGTCTTGATGTTGTCATCAATGGGGTTGGCAACAATGTCATCAGTCTGGGTAGGAGTCTTGGTCTTCTTGGGACCGGCGTGGGTAGCCTCGGAGTCTTTTTGGCTCAGAATGAAGCGCTTGAAGTCCATGTCAACCGAGTGGACAGTGACAGAGATGACCTGGCCCTTGGAGACGCCGAATTGAGGCTGGGACAGGTTGGCCTCTTCGATAAGACGCTTGGGAAGGAGACCGGTGAGACCGCCCAGGAATTCGACGAACAACCCATCAGGGGTGATGTTACGGATGAAACCAGTGACAGTGCTTCCTTCTTGCACATCCTCGAACTTGGTGGGGAGAGCCTTCTGCTTCACAGCCTTCTTCAAGCTGGCGCGGCCCGAGACTCGAATGAGGCGGTGGGCTCGCTGGATGTCGAGAACCAAGAGGTCGTTGAGCTTTTGACCAACGCGGATCTTGGAAAGTGTGGAGCTTTGCTTGGATGGGGATCCGTCGATGATATGCTGAGCATCGAGACGGGCCACAAGGCCGGACTCGTCGAGCTTGAGAAGAAGATCATCATTGGACTTCTCAAAAACGGTTCCGGTGACAAGCAGGCCGGGGTGGATGTCTTCGAAGGCCTTGCGATACTTCTCGGTGAAAGTTGAGGGGTCCTTGCAGGATACGGCAAGTCTTCCCTGGGAAGCATCGACACTCAACGCATGGACATTGACGACCTGGCCGAGTCGGAAGTGTTGGGCGGGGTCCTTGATATAGGCCTCGCTCATTTCAGACACGGGGAGGAAACCCCGGACATCGCCGTAGAACTGAACAACGGCACCGTGGTTCTGCAGACTGACGATAGTACCGGGAGACTGAGCACCACCCACGATACCCTTGTAGTCCTTCCAGACTGTGGACTCGCTGTTCAGCAAACTCTTCTTCAGGGTCAAACGGATCTGTCGCTTCTCCAGGTTGACGGACAGGATTCGGGCGGAAATCTTCATGCCCTCTCGGAACTTCTTCTCAGGGAACTGAAGCTTGGCATCGGCAAAGTGCATCGACGGGACAAGACCGGTGATACCATCTGCCAGGCTAACAATCAAACCATCCATACCGGTAGCGCCTATCAGAAGCTTCTCAACCTTGCCCTTGACGATAGCACCGGCAGTGACATCTTCGAGGCGAATGAAGGGTTGTTCGATGATGGATTGCTCGTAAGAAAGGAGGTAGAGGTCATCGATCTTGTTGTAGCCGACGATTCGAGCTTCGTGGGTGGATCCAACCCTGAAGGGGCCAGAGTCATCCGAGATAGATTCAACCTTGCCATCTGACAGCCTAGAGATATGCACGAATCCAATATGCTTGGTCTCGCCAATCTGCACGTAGATACCCATTCCTGGGTCAACCTTGACGACCGTAGTCTCTGGGACGATAGCAGAGATGGCAGGTGCATCTTCAGACGAGCCAGGACCGTGTGTATCGGTCGAGAGTTTGAGGACATGGTCCAGTAAAGAGAATCCGATCTTGAAAGGTTCGGCGGAAGGGAAAGTCGAAACGATACGACCCTTGATCTTGGCGCCGATCTTGAATTTGCGCTCCAAATCGAGTTTACCATCACTTGCACCGGATTGGACCAGATCGACAGTAGTGTCAAGCATGCCCATAATCTTTCCGATCATTCCATTGGCGGTGACCTCAGTCAAGAGAATCTCTGCAGCAACACCGGGGAGATATGAGTTGACGGTGGGGGCGGCGGCCAGGAAGTGTGACTTTTTAAGAGAATGTTGAAGGTTGGCCGAGAGCTTGATGACATTACCGCTGGCGTTTTGACCAGTAACAAGACACAGGAAGACACTTCCCTCCTTGATATCAGAGTAAGGAACGTGGGAGTCAATCTCCTTAGAGGACATGAAACCTTTAACATCCGAGCCCTCAATACCAAGATCCATCACCAAACCATGGTCCTCAACACTGAAGACGGAAGCTTGAATTGCGGCTTCCTTGACCAAGTCTGATTTGGAGAGGCCAGAGTTGGCTTGTCTGGGGTCAATCGATAGTTCGATGCGTTTCTTGTTACGACCACCGGCCTCAGCAGCTTCAGTGCCGGTAGAGACAACATATGCTCGCAGGTATTGACCGATGTAGAAATGATCCTTGAGGTCGAAGGAGATATCTTCCGAGTCGTCATCGTCATCCTCGTTCTCCTCTTCATTGAGCAGCTTCTCGATGCGATCTTCGAGTCCCTTGGAAACGGCGGTGAGAGGGACATAACCGACTAAGTTGTTGGGTAGGGAGAGAGCGATATCGTGAGCGTTGATGCTGGAGACCTGGCCAAGAATCATGGAGCCGGGCACAATGCGCTATAGAAAAAACTTTTAGTCGGCCGCTTCAATAATCGAATTTAGCCGTTCTTACCTTGTATGTGAGAGGTTCAATGCGAACACCTTCCTTCTCCGCCTTCGTATCCTTATCTCCAGACTTCTTGCCTTTAGTCTTCTTCTTGCGCGACTTCTTGGAGGTTGTCGCAGTATCGGCGTCTTCCATGTCGACATCGTCCTCGTCCTCGTCGTCGTTATCATCAAATTCACGGGTTGGTTTTTTGGGACCCTTTTGTTCGAATAAAACATCCTTGTGGGCTTGAATCTGAATTTGCTTGCGCTCTAGAGGGGTGAGCACGCTGCCACCACCACGAGGGAATGATGGTTCGTCGTCGCGGAGAACAGAAAGCTCTGAAGCTCTGGGAGCAGTGTCCTTGGGCTTCTGCTCATTTTTGGAATCTTCAGCTCCGACCTTGGCGCGCTTTTGCGGCTGACGAGCAGCCGTTTCTTCGGGGGCATTCCCCTTGCGCTTGATTGGCGCCATTGTTGGTAGTAAAAACCGAAACAAGCACGGTTGAAATCTAGAATTCCCGCAAAAAAAAAATCAGTCTAAAATCAGTCTAACGTAGGGCAGAATTATACACCGCCTATTCCCAAAAGAGCTGACCGCTTTCTGGACTGTATTAGATTAGTCATCCATGTTTACCATGAAAAAAGAAGTATAAAATTACAGATATAATCTGCCTACAACATATTCAGCTGAAAAGATACAGTACGATTTAGTAGTCTGAATATATAAATACTAGGATATAGGATAAATCTAGCTACTGAAAAGGGCTATCTAATTTCTATGTCTGAGTCTAGTCCACCAGCTTGTCAATTCTCTTTCTAGAGCATGTCTAGTACTGTAACTTTCAACTATGGGCCCTGGGTCTTTCTTGCTCAAAGTAAAGCAACAGTGTTTACAAATCTTGGGAGAAAATAAATATTACTGCGATCCCTTTCAAACTTCAGAAGAAACTTTGAAAAGTCCCCAGGAGTTGAAAATTGAGACAAGGAATTTCAACAGCAAATCTTGCTAGGACATTGGTATGGGCCTGGATGCCTGAACGCCAAAATGCCCGAAACCCACGCCGCGCTCGCGCGTCCGAGTCACGTCGTGCGCGCAACACGACCCGCTCTCATCTTACCCCCTTCGGCCAAATCTTTTTCTCCATGCAAATCCGTCACAGAGGCTCCCTCCTCTTTCCTCTGTCGTGTGCACAACATGGATTTGGCTGCTGATCTCCGTGAACCACCCCGATCAGAGCCTATATTTCCTCCTTCATCCCAGGAAATTCCATCCTCCCCGCCATCTGTCGCATCCGAAGCTGGTGGTGGGCGACGACAGAGAAAACCACCCACAGTCACACCTCGGTCTTTCCGACGTTTCTTCACTCCGCGCTCTTTGCTAAATAGTGGAAGCAATGCTAGCCCCGTCAGATCCAGTCGCCAGGCCTTGAGGGTACTTAATTCACCAGCTGTCAATCGACTTGGTCCCGCATTCACCAGATCGTCCAAACCTGGAAGTGTTAGGAACGCCTATGATGGTTTACCGGAGGATCTGGTGCGCACTCCGAGTAGGAAACGAAAGCATTCGTTTTCTTCGGTTGCCTCGCCTCTTCAATCTTCGCCATTGAAGAAGGTTCGTGTGCGATCTCCAGTTGACGACGAAGTGGAGCAGCGAACGACTATCCGAGATATCGATACTACTGTTCGGGGCCGCTTCGTCGACAGAGCACCAGCCAGTCCCCCAAAACGTCGACCTGTCTCTCCAATTAGTAGATCCAATGTTCTGCGGACATCTGGGTCGTTATTCATGCGCACTGTTCAGGGTTCTCGAGTCAACCGCTTCACCCACCGTTCAACTGCCGGAGCTGGTTAGTTTGCGTTTGATCGATCTGAAAAAAAAAGAATCTATATGTCTGATAATCTCTATAGGTTGGGAAGATGCCACATCCGATTTCCACTCAAGACCCGAGGACCGTCACTCATGCGCAAGCCAGGCCTCGGAAGGCTCCATGGCCCTTCCTTTCTGCAGTGCTTCTTGCAATAGTACGTTTCATTTTTCTATGCTATTTTTTCCCCCTCCGCGAACCTCCTAACAATGTCTTAGCCAATTCTCTGGTAGCAGTTGGCGATGAAGAAGGCGGGATTCGGTTACTCGATTCTAACAAGGACGATGAGCGAGGCTTCTCTAGCGCATACCTCGGTTTTCGCCCACACATGAACTCGATCATGGACCTCGAATTTTCTACCGATGATTTATTACTGGCCACAGCATCTGGTGATCAGACTTCTTTAGTCATTGACATGACAACACAACGACCTGTTCACTGCCTATCAAACCATGTGTCATCCGTAAAGAGAATTCAGTTCCAGCCAGCTTCTAACAATAAAGTTCTTGCAACCTGCAGTCGGGATGGGAATGTCAATATTTGGGATCTCCGATGCAAAGGATTTGAGCGTCCTTCTCTGCAAGTGAGGTGCTCTTTAGAGTCAGAAGCCGATAATTCCACCACAACACCTCAAAAGATGACTTATCCTCATGTCCTTAACACAATCCATGGCGCCCATGCATATAGCACCCCCCAAAAACCAAATATGGAGAAAACCGACGCTCCCCCCTTCGGCCGATCAGACATCACGGTCACTTCTCTCGCATTTCTTCCCCCTGGCCAAGAAAATCTTTTTGTCACTGCATCTGAAGCAAGTGCAAGTGTCCGGTTATGGGATCTACGGACTGCGCATCACAACCGCCGGGGCCGACCTGTCCTGCCATTGTCTACGACACGAGAGCCCGACAGTCATGTCAAATATCGCAGGTTTGGCCTTACTTCCATGGCCTTTAGCGGGGATGGGTCACGACTCTACACCCTGTGCCGTGACGGTACAGTATACGCATACTCTACATCGCACCTCATGCTCGGACATGCCCCTGAGCTCTCTTTGAACAATAATCGACCACGACGCTCCGGAGGATCCGACAAGGAAGGCCTGGGGCCTTTATATGGATTTCGTCATCCCCGTCTTCAAGTTTCTTCTTTCTATGTTAAACTCGCCCTTCGCAAAGCATCTCATGACAAGCCGGAAATTCTAGCCACCGGCAGTAGTGACCATTGTCCTATTCTATTTCCAACTGATGAACGGTTTTTACAGTCTACTGTGAAGACCTTTGATGATGGCTTGCCTTCTCGAACATCGCTTTTCACGACTCGATCAGGTCTTCGACGCACCAATTCAGGAGTTGGCCTGTCTGGGCGTCTGGAAGATACTATTCCTATCTACCAATCTGGAACCCCTCTCATTGAAGGGCACAACAGAGAAGTCACAGCTGTGTCATGGACTGTCGATGGCGAACTTACTTCTGTGAGTGATGACTATAGCGCCCGATGCTGGCGTGAAGGCCCCGAGGCTCGCGAGCTTCGAACTAGCGGCGAGAGTGAGGGGCGGCGCTGGGAATGCGGTTGGGCCGCTACTAAAGATTCCTATGATGATGAAGACGAATGATTCCGACTCTTTCCCCTTTCTTATTATTCTTTTGTATTGCATTCGCAAGGTGTTTGTGTGGCGTTTGCATTTGTGTGGGCATATTTTTGGCGTTTTAGGAGAGCATAGTCTTACTAGCGTAGCATACCCGTCTGCTTTTATCCTGCATTTTTCGGGGGGATCGTTTCATCTTAAATATATCACTTATACTCACCGACATTACCAAAGGGTCGGCAACTACCCCAATTCCAGACCAGACGGTTGACTTCTTCATTGAGCTAGTCTCTACACTGACACTGCTTCTTTAAGTCCAAGTAAATACTAGTAGTATGCAGAACTGATGATTGGGATGTCAGTGTACTCCAGGGCTGCTGATTAGGATATGAGTAATATTCGGAACTTCGTGACGAATAGAATGAAGCGGCACTAGCAGAATTGCGAGAACCCGTAGACAAGTTGAAAGCAACCGAGAAACCTCTGTAATTAACCGTCTTCGTGACAAGGGAAGGTCGATCTTATACAGGCTTCCATTCCTGACCCGGGGAAGGCTGGCGGCCGAACGGCTGCGATAAGACGATTGGCTGATAAGTTTGCCCCGAGAAAAAAAAGTTCCGCCGGTCAACCTCAACCTTCAACAGCCCAGTATTCACCATGCCTCACAAGCACAAGAGACGCGAAAAGGATAATTCGTGAGTCATTTGCTCCTCTTCTCTCGAACGAAGCTCCATCAACTAACCTTACAACCCCGCGCAGGCAATTCGATCTTCCGCCTTCGGTGATCGCCAAAGCACTTCCAGTGCGCGAACAGTCCAAGCCCAAGAACGACAAGAAACCAGCACAACAGCAGCAAGGAGACAAGAGCAAAAAGAAAGTTTCACTGGAAAACACTCGCCTCAAAACCGCCAAAGATGACGACACTCCGCGAGCCTTTCGACACTTGATGCAGTTCCAGACTACCGGTCGACGAGCACCCTCTGGTCTTGAGACGGGCGAAAAGAAGAAATCGGACAACAAGAAGCGCAAGCGTGAGAATACGGAATCTAAGGACAACTCTTCCAGCAAAAAACCAGCAAAGTCGTTGTCTGAACAGAATGAATCTAATGGCAAGGAGGCTAAGCAGGCGATGCCGAAGATCCTGCCTGGTGAAAAGTTGTCTGATTTTGCGGCGCGCGTTGACCGTGCGCTTCCACTTGCTGCTATGACTAAATCTTCGCAACCGGGTGCACCCAAGGTTCGCGATCATAAGATGACGAAGCACGAAAAGCATCTACGACGCCTGCAGGCCGGTTGGCGCGAGGAGGAAGCTAAGATCCAAGAGAAGGAAAAGGAGGAACGCGAGGAGCGTGAGGAGGAAATGGAAGAGCAGCTGGAGTTATTGAAACAGTGGGATCTGGAACGACGAGGTGCAAAGGCTAAGAAGAAGGGAGCTGTCCCAAAGAAGAAGAATAAGTCCGGCAACAATGGGGATGTCGGTGACGATGATCCTGACCCTTGGGCGAAGCTGAAGAAACGTGACAAGGAGAGACAATCTAATCCATTCGACGTGGCCCAGGAACCGCCGCAATTGAAGAAGCCACGGGAAATCTTCAAGGTGCGTGGAGGTGCGAGAGTCGATGTTGCCAACGTACCCAATGCTGTTGGTAGTTTGCGACGACGTGAGGAGTTGGCTAGCGAGCGGAGGAATATTGTCGAAGAATACCGACGTATGATGGCTGCAAAGCGCCAGTGAGCTCCCAGGGGCAATTCGTGTTTATAGTTCTACTAGTTACAGGATATCCATCATATAAAAATTTGGTTCATATGCAGCCGCAGCAGAAGGTCATCATATCCACTGCCTTTTCATTTCTATGTAACATCAAATTACTTGTCTTTTTTTTCAAGATCGCCGGGGTAATTAAAACATCAAACCCCTTAGTGACCGTGACCATCATCCTGCTTCTGCTCGGGGTCCAGCTTGATAATAGTATCAATACGCATGATAGCAATGCAGGCCTCGACAGCACTCTTCAGCTGCTTGATCTTGCTCATACTGGGCTCCAGAACACCAGCCTTCAGGGTATCGTGAACACGTCCCTTGGCCAGATCCAGACCGTAGTTACGGTAAGTCTTCTTCTTGGCAATGGCCTTCTCCTCCTCGTTGGCATCGCCATCCTGAACACGCTGTGACAGAGCGTGGCGAACACGGAGCTGAGCGACCAGCTCGGATGAATCCTTGGCCGCGTTCACGGCAAGAGTCTTGGGAATGACAAGTAGTGACTGGGCGAATTCGCCAATGGCGAGTTGCTCGCGAGAGCCCTATCGAAATATGTTAACCACTTATTCTTTTTTTTTTGGAGGGGAAGGGCTTAGAAGAAATAATGACATACCACTGTGACGGCAAACTCCTCCAGGTAAATGTGAAGGGCGGTCTCAACGGCACCACCGCCAGGGACGATGCTGCCGCTTTCAAGAGTGCGCTTGATGGCACACAGAGAGTCGTGAACGGAACGTTCCATCTCGTCCAAGCTGAACTCGTTGGCACCGCGGAGGATGATGGAAGCAGATGTGTGAACCTTGGTACCCTTGACCAGAATGCACTCGTCGTCTGAGATACGCTCCTGAACAACCTCCTCGGCGTGACCGAGGTATGAGGGCTCGAACTTCTCGTCTCCGTTCAAGTCAGACAGGGTGCTGACGAGAGTGGCGCCGGAGGCCTTAGCAATACGGCGAAGATCTTCCTTCTTGCAACGACGGACAGCAATGGCACCCTTCTCGACGAAAGTCTTCAGAACCATGTCATCGATACCCTTGGTCGTCAGGATAACATTTGCACCAGACTTCAAAATCATCTCAACACGCTCCAGAACGATGCCAGCTTCCCGCTCACGGATCTTCTCCAATTGATCGGGATCCTCGACTGTGATCTGCACACCCAGCTTCATACGCTCCTTCTGCAAGTTCATATCCAGACAAGCGATCTTGGCATCGGTGATGCGGGTCTTCATAGCCTGGGATGCAACGGTACAGTTCAGAGCGTAACCGTGGACAAGAACAGACTCAGTACCACTCTTACCGTGAGCCTTGAGAAGGTTCACAGCCTTGACGGGGTACTTGGTCTCTCCCCTTTGGTTGGTCGACTTAACCTGAAGCATGGCATCCACGCACATGTTGGCAAAGAAGTCCGAGTCGGACCCAATGATCTTACTAGACATGGAGGTCTTCGCGATGTTAACCAAACTATCCTTGCCCAGGTTGTCCACTTTTGTCGTCACGTTCTCGTTCATGTACTTCACGGCCTCCCGAAGCGCGAGGCGGTATCCGTTGATGATGGTAGTGGGGTGTATCCGGTTCTTCATCAATTCGTTCGCTCTCCGCAGGAGCTCGCCAGCGATCAAGACAACTGAGGTGGTTCCATCACCAACCTAATGATTCTTAGTATAGGAGGTTTAAGCACTCGGGGTTATAGAATCTCGTACCTCCTTATCCTGTTGCTGGGCGAGGTCCACCAGGATCTTGCCCGCAGGGTGCTCAATATCTAGCAAAGAAAGAATTGTAGCGCCATCGTTCGTCACGGTCACATCCTATTATCACGAAAGTTGTGTTAGAAGCTGAAATTCAAGCTCTGCGGGGTTCTTCCATATTCCATACCCCTATGTCGTCGACCATCATCTTATCCAAGCCCGAGGGACCGAAAGAGCTTTTGATGACATTTGAGATAGCCTGAGTAGCGAGAACTGCAAATAAATGAGCCAAGGCAATTGATCCAACCTGGTTGTTCCATCCAACATACCATTCTGCTCCCGGACATCGGCACCGGTGATTTTCTGTCCGCCCAAGACTGTGTGCGAGATGGGTTAGCAATCTGCGTCAAATCATCAGGAGATCTTGGGACTCACAAAGGGTGTCCGCATTCCGCGGGGCCTCGAAGATGCCTGCCATGGCGAATGTAATAAAAGATCGAGGGCTTTCCAAGTGCGATGGCAGAGCTCTGCTGGCTGGAGACGGGGGGGTTTTGGTTGTTACCGCTAAAAGTTCTGCCCGGCGGTGTGGGGCCTGCGCAGATAACATCCCACTTTTTGAAAGAGTCATATATTGGTCCCCTCCGATCTTCGAACCCTGTCCATTCTGGTCTCGAGTGTGGCTCGCCTCTGTTATTCTAGCCATACAATCGCTCTTTATCAACATGGCTAGCCAAACCCCCGCCGACGCCGCTGCATCCAGTGCTGCTGAACCCCAGACCCTGCCTGATCGCACGAACCCCGCCGATGCCCCCCAGGGCGAGTCGAAGAATGCCGCAAAGAAGGCCGCCAAGCTAGCCAAACTTGCTGCCGATAAAGCTGACAAGGCTAACAAGCCTAAGCAGCCCAAGCAGCCTAAGGATGGCAAACAGGAGCCCAAGAAAGCCGCCCCGAAGAAGAAGGATAATGGCAAGGAACTCATTGGTATCGACGTTGAGAAGGAGGCCGATTTCCCAGAGTGGTACCACCAAGTGCTCACCAAGGGTAAGATATCACTCTTTCAATTCGTATTGGATTATATACTGACTTTTGTTAAGGTGACATGCTGGACTAGTAAGTCCCCGTCTATAAATCATCATGTCAAGATGTTATCCGGTGCCGTGACTCACATAGGCTTTGTCTCCTCTAGCTACGATGTGTCTGGTTGCTTTATTCTGAAGGTATACCGCTATCTCTCTAGTATATACTTATGGCAATTGCTAATTCATTCCAGCCCGCATCATACTTCGTCTGGGAAGAAATCCAGGACTGGTTCAACAAAAAGATCAAGTCCATTGGTGTCAAGAAGTAAGTTTACCAAAAAAGCAATCCACATTTCCAAAGAGCGATCTTGCTAAATATATTATAGCGCGAGTTTCCCACTCTTTGTCTCAGAGGGTAGGTCTCTTATCGACCTTCAATACGTGACAGGTATACTAATTTGAATAGATGTGTTGAACCGTGAGAAGGACCACATCGAGGGATTTGCTGCCGAAGTCGCCTGGGTGACCCACGCGTATGCTTGCTCCTCAAATAAAAAGCAATACTCCTGTTTCAAATATCTAACTTGATGCATATAGCGGATCCTCTCCCCTTGAGAAGAAGATTGCTATTCGTCCCACTTCGGAGACTGTCATGTACCCATACTATGCCAAGGTACGTTATCTGGATTTACTTGTCCGCATGATACCGCCATACATATACTAACAACTCCTAATTAGTGGATTCGCTCCCACCGGTAAGAGTGACATTTTTCTGCTGTTTAAGATCATTATTCTGACTCGTTCAGAAACCTACCTCTCCGTCTTAACCAATGGAACTCCGTTGTTCGGTAGGTACTATTCATTTCCCTGGTATTCCTCTCACATCTAACACTTCGCAGTTGGGAATTCAAGAACCCTACCCCGTTCCTACGTACCCGAGAGTTCTTGTGGCAGGAGGGTCACACAGCCCATCTGACTGAAGACGCCGCTCGCTCTGAGGTCCTCCAGATTCTGGACTGGTATTCTGATATTTACGAGCACCTGCTCGCTGTCCCCGTTGTCAAGGGACAGAAGACTGATAAGGAGAGATTCGGTAAGCATAACGGCACATATGGGAAGTTTGAGGATATATTTTGTTAACATTTAATGCTCGCAGCTGGTGGTCTCTACACCACAACAGTCGAAGGTACGTTCGCACATAATTTTATATGACCGAAGTGCCTATACTAATCATAAATCTAGGTTACATCCCCGCCACTGGTCGTGGTATTCAAGGCGGGGAA
>KB644899.1:18643-160100 GCA_000347475.1 Penicillium paxilli ATCC 26601
CTAATCATAAATCTAGGTTACATCCCCGCCACTGGTCGTGGTATTCAAGGCTGGTAAGTATTAACTCCCTCAAAAATAATTTCTCAGTTTAACTGACATACTTTCTAGTACATCGCACGGCTTGGGTAAGTTAAACATTTCAATAGGCTGTGAAACCTCGTTTTAACCAATTGATTATACAGGCCAAAACTTCTCGAAGATGTTCGATATCAAGGTCGAGGACCCATCTAACAAGCCAGGTGAGGAGAAGAAGCCTCCTCTGTTTGTCTGGCAAAACTCCTGGGGTCTGTCAACCCGCACACTCGGTGTCATGGTCATGATTCACTCCGACAACAAGGGTCTTGTCCTTCCCCCGCGTGTCGCTGAAACTCAGGTTGTCATTGTTCCCGTCGGATTCACCGCGAAGACCACCGATGAGGACCGCCAGAGACTGAACGCTGAGATGGAGGGCCTTGTTGCCGTTCTCCAGGCCGCAGGTGTCCGCGTGGAGAATGATCAGCGTGAAGGTTACTCTCCTGGATACAAGTTTGCCGACTGGGAGCTGAAGGGTGTTCCATTGCGCCTGGAGTTCGGCCCCGGAGAGTCCGCTGGTCACTTCGTCACTACCTCCCGTCGTGATATCCCCGGCAAGGATGGCAAGGGCAGCATTGCTATCGCTGATCTGGCCACCGCCGTCCCTGCTCTCCTGGAGACCATCCACCGGGACATGTATAACCGTGCTAACAAGCAATTCACCACCCACCGCAAGATCATTGAGAACTTCGACGAGATTGTCCCTGCTCTCAACGACAAGAACCTCGTTGTCGTACCATTCTGTTTGGCCGAGGACTGTGAGGACCAGATCAAGAAGGAGACTGCTAAGAAGCAAGAGGAAATCTCTCAGTCTGGTCCCGAAGATGTCAAGGTATGTATATATATCTGGGACATAGTCCCAGTACTTGTAAGAGACCATGGCTAATTACTTTACAGGCCCCGAGTATGGGCGCCAAGAGTCTGTGCATTCCCTTCGACCAGGGAATTGGCGGCCCCGAGATCACCGCGGAGACCAAGTGCATCAACCCCAAGTGTACTCGCGCTGCCCAGAAGTGGACCATGTTCGGCCGTAAGTTACAATATGCTCCCATTTATCGACAAAGTACAAAAGCTTATACCAAATCTAGGTTCATACTAAACTATCTGATTCTTTTTGCATCGTCCATCTGGATACTAGCATTTGCTCCATCGAGAGGACGCAGCTGCATTGGGATTTTCTTTCACAGGTTCGGAGTATCTTGAGCAAAATGGGCCTCAAAAAAGTGTGCAATTTTTTTCAAGATGTTTCCTATGTTCGGCGTGGGTAACACGGGGGTCTCATTATTGGAATTCACCGTGTGAGTTGTTTCGTTGTTGCGGAGTAGGAATTTGCGGAGGGTAAGGTAGTCAGTCAGTTCAACGAGCCTATGAGAAGAATAACTTATGTTTTTCTTATATTATTATTGCTGTTTTGAACTTTTTTCTCATCGCTGAGGCTTCCAACCAGCGCTTGATTTCCCCGTACGGAGTAATGTTCTCCTTTTTCCATGGTGTTGCCTGGGGGTCCTTCTATCCAACGTATGAACCCTTACTCGGCTCGGAGTACAGTACAGGTCAGACTTGGCGAATCCATCATGAAAGGAGCGACCAATTATATGATTCCCCTTAAACTGGTATCATCAAGTCGGCTTCTCTCCTGGAACCTGGGGAGCAAGTGGAGAAGAATCTACATACTAGTAGATGCTAAGTGCCACTGGCAGTGCCTACGTACCTCCACCCCTATGGGGTATACGGAGTCCAAAACTGAATTTGCTAACACTACCATGTCGATCCTCTCATAGCGGCTGAGACTAGTCAAAATTGAGACTGGGTTGTTTCTTTGGGGATCTGAGGGATTCAATGGCTGACACGTCATGCCTCCTTTTAGAACGACTGGCAGCGCTGTTAAGAACGTACAGAGTATGAACGCCCCCCCCTTATTTGAGAGAAGGATTCCTGCGTATTCCGTACTATTAATGAAGATCCATGGATACCTGTCCAGGGTCCATACGGCATCCACGCTCTTGGAGGGTAATATCAAGTCCACTTCAATTCCCAGCTGCTCCTCATTTACTCCGTACCTAGGTAGAAACTGCCTCGATTTATAGGGTATTTAACACGAATACATGTCCGAGTCTATGGAAGTTTCCAGAAATCTCAGTGAGCGCAAGAACTTGAACTCTTTAAGTTCATAGATATTTGATAAGTGAAATCTGAGTAGAGGCTCTGTAATTTGTAGCGCTCTCGAAGTATTTTCAGTCTTGAGACTAGGTAGTTTAATAAACAAATGTGAACCCTCAAAAACGCCATCCAGAGTATGCTTAAGTAACGAAGAACAAATGGCGAGATCGATAGGAAAAGTAGTAGTATGAGCGGCTGTCAGGACGACTGAGAGAATGGAGGATAGGGAAAGTTCCGGGTGGGTAGGTAATGGGAGGTCAAAAGGAAAATCAAGGAGTGCAGGTGTCCGTGGTTTGGATCAAGGTTGTGAGTTGACAGGAGAGACTTGGTTGAGGTTCAGGATATGAGAGATAAAAATGAAGGGGATGCTGATAAATAGCAAGGGATTGTGATTTCGAAATAACGCGCTTCAAGTTCAGAATCGCTATAGGAAAACAGACTTTGAAAGGTCGAGTAAGGTTTTTGGTGGCTGGAGGTATCATGAAAGCATAATTATCGTGCAAGAGGGGATCCTTGAAGAAGGCTATATTGAAAAAAGCGCATATGTCTGTTCAATATGACTCGACAGAACGAGTTCCCCGGAGCTGCATTCGAGCGCGGGCAAGAGGGGATAAGCTATTCTCGCACGAAGGTTGGGGAGAGTTTGCGCGGCGGACGCGTTGTGGCCAGCTCATGAGCTTATGTGCGTCGCTGGCTGTGGTGGAATCGATCACATATCGGACATTGTTCTCGTCCACGCCCTCAATTCGCACATGGGGAGGCGGGGCATCCACACTCGGGAGATGGATGATCTCATCATCGCTTTCCTCGTATGCTTCATGAGAGCCACTGCTTCTGTTTTCCATGGAGGAATCAGAGTGCGCCTGCATGCAGTAAATGGCCCCAGGGGGGATAGACTGAGAGTCAGGTGTTGAGCGTGGAGCGAAGGGGGTATTGATTGTGGACTCTGAGCGTTTGGATTGCTGAAGAAGTGATGGGTTCTGAGATCCGGGCCTGGTGGATTTCTCACTGCTTGCGCGAAGTATATCCATGTACGTGAGCTGCTCACCACTGGACTGGAGAGCTGAGCCCGTCTCCTTTGACTTCTGGAGTTCGGCCAACAACTCAGGGGACGGCAGAGGAGCATCGGTGTGTCTCCGACGTGCAGGGGAAGTAGAAACTCTTCGTAGAAAGCCTTTGGATGGGACACTAGTCGAGATGCTTTGACGAGATTCAGAATTCCTTTTATGCTTCCTGAACGAGCCCTTTCTCATTATTTTTGATAGTTGTCCAGCCGAGGCGCTGCGGTTCAAGTCCCCGCGATGGTTGAACGTATCTTTATCTGAAGGTGTGAAGAGTGGGCCATCGCCAGGAACAGGCACACTTTTGAACGCGTCATGAGAATTGATTTCCCGAACGATGGCGTCCTGAAGGGTTTCGTAGGTTGGATTAGAGCTCATAGCTTGAGTAGATATGTATGCTTGTTTGAAGAGGTCCATGATTTCAGAAACTTTGAATCGGGGAGATGGTTGGCCTGGACTTGGTGTCGGCGCCGGCAGAGGGCTATTCATGACTTCTGCGATGCTGGGAGCCCGCTTCATCTCATAATTTGAGGGTGTTGGAGGCTGAATCGCACGATGCGAGATCTTGGGCCGGCCTGAGGAGGCTAATTGTGTGTTTATAGAGAGGTCTCGAACATTCTTTTTTGAGCCAGATCCCGAGGAAGGAGGCGGGGAAAGTGATCTAGGAGTTAATGAAGAACTGCGGGCAGTTGTAGTAGGGGCTTGTAGCTCTGGAGGACCACCGGCACGACTGCTGCTCCTGGAACTATCGGCGACGGGAAAAGGCAATGTGGGACTATCGGGTAAAGGCGTATTGCTCCATCTCTTGCCTTGTTTATAAGCAGGGGGTACACCCAAACGCTGAACTGCGGTGGGTGCCTCGTCTGTCGCAGTATCAGTCTCTTCTGGAGACAAGGTGGGTGCGGACCTTTGCAAACGTATTAAGCTCGCTTGAGATGCGCGTGATGAAGAAGCAGAGGAACGATCAGGAGTAGATCGATTTCGAAGGTCCCCTTCTGACATCCAACTTCCTTTCTTCAAATTGAGGGTTCGCGAATCACGTCTCTTGCCATCTGATCCCATGGGGCTCAAACCACGCCGTCTGCCGGGGGCAGGAGGGGATGAGCGAGAGCTCAATGCGGATGATGATCTGGATTGACCTCCATATTTCGCAATATTCCTATCTGCCACATCTTCTTGATAAAGTGCGGATAGTATTCGAGAGCTAGCAAATCCTTTTCGATATTGAATGCGCAAGAACCTTGTCATGTTCCGTTCTGCGACATCCTCGTTATAAGGACTGCTAGGAGGCGAGATGGGAGTAGGACTTGAGGCTTGATGTCGTTCAGTTGTATAGAGCGCATCCATCAAATCAATGTGCCGAGAATTGGAATACCTTGGGACTCCAACACTCAATGGGACTGAAGGTGATAGCTGGGACTGGGCCGATGTAGGCCTCTCGCCTCCCATATGCGTGTGTAAATCCTCAAATTGCTTATCAATTTGATCAAAGTGATGGGACACATCTATAGCATGTGGTGTTTTAAAACCAGGCGACGGGAGCCCGGGCGACGGAGGAGCAGTGGATAAACGATTTGGTTCTAGATACTCTCGTGTCGGTGACCCGGGTCCCCCAAAATAGGGCTCATTCGCTGTGCCATCATTCAATCCAAAACCAGTGGAAGGTCGCGAGTTATTTTGCTCTGATTGCTGAAAAAGCTTTCTCAGCGCAACCATATTGACTGTTGTGCAGCACATGAGATCATGCGCCTATTATTCACCCACCCTTGGAGCTGGGCTACACGCGAGACGATTGGGCAAATGACGAATTGAGAGAGAGAGAAAAGCGAGCCTAAGGCTAACGAGAAGTGGATCGACTAGACCAACGGCCGTCGGGAAGTATTAAACGATCAACGCAATTCATTGCAGCATTCAAGCTCGATTGAAGGCCTTCATACAGTTCGAAGGTGCCAAAGATAGGTAGAAGTAGACATTATGGGAGAGAAAAGAAAAAAAAGTTGGAAAATTCGCACGCGCCACAAAGAGAAAAGAGTAGCGGAGACCTGCCTTGTCAAGTGCTCAGCATGCAGATCCAGCACCCTTTGGCGTACTTGGATCCAGGGGAAATGGGCCGGTATTCTCCATGATCCATCGCCGCGGGCACAGATGGGGCTAGGCTAATGCGGAACTGGTGGTTCGAACGCTAAGAGATTAAGAGTGCTCCATTTGCCGTAGCTTGTGACAGATGAACGGCCTGTCGCTCTCCAACTGAGTTCAGTAAACCTAAACGAGCACGAGGATAAGCACGTAGCGGCCGTGTCCTACGATGCATAAGTTTTGTCCCTAGGCAACGCAAGGTTGGTGAAGAAAAGAAAGCTGGGCCCAACTGGGTCGGATTATGCAGCTAGTAGAACCTTCTCCGGAGTAAACGTCCAGGCTGCATTAATAGGTCGACGGGCCAGATCCCGGCCCCAATTCCAAGTTATAAAGGGGCCCACATAACAAAACGTCTATGACAGACAACGAGATTTCATCTTGTTGGGACCCGTCGGGGCCGTCTGCCACAAGAGGTGGAATGACCCTCATCCTCACGGGAAGTGGTGCGCTCCTTGGGGCAGCATGGTCTTCCAATGGGCCTCACGACGATTTGAGGGGCAAGTGCCGAGTAACCCAAGACAGAATGGTAGACGACCGAGGCGAGTTAGGGTTGAAAATAGCATGCGATGGAGCCCCCAATTTCCGCACGAGTCACGATTGGTGTGATGGAAGTGATCGACGCGCAGCATAGTGGATCATCTCGTTCTTAACGGAACAAGGCCGCGAACCGAGTACCAATTGTGGTTCGCTGGGTGTATCCGAGAGATTGGACCCCCCAGCGCGCCAGATAAAATGCTCCATAGCCTTGGGGTGGGCTAAGGAGCAAGGCGAACAAAGAAAATGCGCAGATCGATTATTTAGGGGCGTTCCAAAAACTTGGCATAAACCTGGACAGTCACGATCTCGACTGTTCTCTCCGCCGTTCCCCGATGGAGTCGAGTGGGCACGAACGCTTCAGGGGCTAGAAATCGAAACACTAGCTCGAGTGATGACCTATGGAACCGAGTTTACTCAGTGTGCCAGTGTCGATCTGAGCCCTGAAAGAGTCAATGGTTGAATCTGTCAGATCTTTTCCCCCTTGTATACGAGCGGTCTTTTTTTTGGCGTTCGTTCCCCTTGCACGAACACCTTGAGAACAGGATATCTTGATTGAGCCTCGTGTGTATGGAGCAAGATTTCGATCGATCGATTCCGATACCGATGCCGATACAGATACCGTAGATACGGATACAGATTGAATGGGTCCGCGATCGCCGTACTTTTGCCCTTCAAGCTCAAGCTCGAGCTGGAGCTCGGGAGGTGTCAAAACACAAGTGTGAGACAAGTGCGGTCCGCGGTGACCATACCTTAACTGTCTCTGCCTTCTGCTGCTTAATCACGGGGCACACTCTGTGATAGGTAATGTCAATGGTGCTCATCCAGACTTGCAGTGAGTGTGTTTCTCTACTACCAGATTCCTTGTGAAACATTCTGCAAGATCGTCAATTTTTCATTTCGAGTTGCGTTGATGAGGCCGTGTCCGGCCGAGGGCAGCTGAGCACTTGTTCTGCAGGATTGCCCTACCAATGCATGCTACCCCACAGGCACAATTAGCCCCTCAAGAAGGATTGATGATATTTGGAATTTGACTCTGCAAAAGCATTCCAAATAATATAACTAGTTTAACTAGATATACAATGTATATTCTCTATACACCTGTGCCAGGCGATAAATCTTAACTGAGTAGTCCTGTTTACTAGATGCAGTATACAAAGGCCTTGGACTACACGGGTGGAGACGCTCTATTGAGTGACTACTCCGTACGTAGTGGTAAAAGACACCAAATTCGAGAGAAAATTGAATTCACAACATAACAAACTTGGAATACAACAGAATTTCTTTTTTTTTTTTTTTTCAAAATAAAAATCTCAGAAAGCAAATACTACTACATAGTACTGTACGAGTAGTACAAGTACTCAAGTTGATCCATGACACCCTGTATATGACATTCCGAGATATCTCCGAGTCGAAGGATAGTACGAGCAGTGATTCACTCCTTACGGTGACAATAGCCATCCTAGCATATACTAGTAAGAATTGTAGTTGGAGGGTTAACTGGCTTCGTTTAACTAAATATCATGATTGTGGTAAAACCAGAAATGCATCGAAACCTTGGAAACTCCATTAAATCCCATGATAAACCCAGCCCGGTAAGAATATCTCAACCGCAAATAAAAGTCGAAATAAAAAAAATCAAAAAGCCAGTAGATCACGCCCTCCCGATAGATGCTTCAGATAACTCATGCCTTTCCCATGAACGCCACGCATTGCAAGTAGAAAAAAAAAAAGAAAAAGAATTCGCGCTCGTGTGAACTTCAACTTAGGCCACTGCCTCATCTTCCTTGGCCTCCTCATCAGAACGATCCATGGGTTCGTCCTCGGTCTTATCTTTGTCAGACTCGACGTTGGTGCTGGGATCGACATTCTGCTTCTCTTCCTTCTTCGTCGGGGCGTCGGACTTGTCCATGCTCTCGAAGTGCTTTCGGAGCTTGTAGAAACGGCCAGCAGCAGCTTTGTATCCGATTCCCATCTTAGCGCCAATGACGTTGTAGTCTGGGGTCTAGATGGCCATAGTCAGCAAGATATAAAATGTGGATTATCTGGGAAGGCCTGCATATTTCAAAACTCACGGTTTTTCCACCGTTGTTCATGAAGCAGAGCCATAAGTAATACTTGTCGACTTCGTCACTGCTTCCTCGAGGAGCGGAGGAAGGGGACTTGGTAGGGGTGGACTTTGCAGAAGAACGGCCTGGAGGCTTGGTGGGAGTCTTCTTCTTCTTGGTCACCTTGGTGGGAGTCGCTTTCTTGGTGTCCCTGGAAAACGATATGGATGTTAGCCACAAAAAGTCAGGTCCAAGCAGGGTGTTGATGAGAAATATTACATGATGCTGAAATGGTTTGAAAAGTGTTCGGTTGAATGTGTAAAGAAGATGGTTTGGGAGTTTGAGGAAGTTGAAAGAAGTTGGAGAAAAACAATTTGGGAGGTCGAGGAAGTTGGGAGAAGTGAGAGAAGAAGAAAGGTTTGCTGGATGGTTCAAGAGGTTGCCTGTTGGTTTCCAACTTCACGACAACTTCTTCACATGTGATACTACTCCGAGCTCCCCATCAAAATTTAATGCAAAGAGATACTACTGCCCACCAGGATACCTACATATGTAGGTACATATGCTCGTTTTTGAAGATGATAGTATTCATTGATTTTAGTTTGTAGTGTTTGTAAACCCTGAAAACAAGGTACCTACTATGTAGATGCATAGGTAGGCGCATAGTAGGATATGCTCATTTTTGGAGATAATAGTACTGTTCATGGATCTCAGTCTGTACTACTACTAGTACAAGTTCCAAGTAAAGTCTATTTGAATACAAGTTGAAGGCACTGCCTATCCGGATATCTACATAGGTACTAGTAGTGGGTGTATATGCGCATTTTGAAGATGATAGTATTCGTGGATTTCAGTCTGTACTAGTAGCACTTGTAAAGTCTGAAAGCCAGGTACCTATCTAGATACCTACATAAGTAGTTGCGTATGATCATTTTCGAAGATGAAAGTACTATTCGTGAATTTCATTCTGTATTTGTAAAACCTATCTGAAAACAAGGCACCTACCTAGTAATGTGATCAGACCCCAGAAACCCGATGGGAACTTTGCCCAGGTGGAATCGACATGTCCTCGAAGATACACCCATAGGAAGCAATGTGTCTTTTTAAACGCTAGAGAATTCCTCGAGTTCATTTTCCTCCTGTTCCAAACCAAATCCTGTCTGGGAAATGGAGCTGGGTCCGGGGTTGATACTCTCCTTTGGCTGTCCTTCGGGTGCTGAATTGAAGCTCGACTGGGACGCATTCTTCGGAGGCCTTGCAAGCTTTGGCTTAGGCTCAACCTGTGCATTCCCCTGGGTTGGAGTTGCCACATCGTTCTTAGAAGAATCCTTGGATGGATCTTCGAAGTATGATCGAATCCTGTAGAATCGCTGCTTCGCCGCCGAGGTTGTAATGCCGAGGATTGTTCCCAGGGCCTTTTAGTCCGGCTTCTGATGATCAACGAATTAAATAAATTATCATATGAGAAGAGTACTCTCTGGGACTACCTAAGGTAGTCAATGGGTAATCGCAAACACCGTTATACTTACAGGGGTTCCGCCGTTGGTTCGGAAGGCGTGCCACAAGAGAAGAGAATCCTGAGCATTCAGAGCCTCTGTGCATGACTTCTGAGGAGACGTATCAGGATCTTTTGGCTTAGCCTTGGGGGCAGCCCTGTCCTTGGTCACCTTCATTGGGGTGACTTTGCGTGGAGGCCTATATAACAATCGCTATTGTTAGCCAAGGAACAAAGAAGAACATCAGGAAATATGGTCAGCATACATGATGGGACGACACTCGTTCAAAGACTGAAGATGCAATTGATGTTTTTTTAGATAAGGAAAATTGTTCGTTGATAAATTTTGACAAGGTAAACGTTGTGCTAGGGAGGAGAAGAAGAAGAAGAAGAAGAAGAAGAAGAAGAAGAAAAGAAACCTTAGGTAGTCAAAGGGGTGGAGTGTCACTGGGACCTGCAGGAGCGATCAATTGATGCCGAGACGCGACTTCCATATTTGATGTAAATCGTGCTATTCACCCGGCAGGTAGTTACTACCCTAGTACTACATAGGATAATTCAAGTTAGTAGTATTCCATTGGGCCCTGCCAGAGTTATGTACTAATATTTAAATATCAATCTTTCTAATCTATTGATTTTACTCTAATAGTGTTTAGTGTTTTATGAGGCCATATAGATACTGTTAGCAGCACTAGTATAGGATCTGGCTTCCTACCTAGGTACCGACTCAGGTTTGAAACTGTTTTCTCATTCTGAGCCCCATCAACTTGAATAACATTAAAGCAGTGAATTTCGCGTTATTGATGGAATATTATACTAGTATTGAATACACGTCGAAGTGAAAGTGAAAGTGGAACTGGGATTGGATTGATAGAACGAGATGCAGAACGTTAAGAAAACAGAAAGAACAAAAAGAGAAACGCCCTGTTTGACATGATGGCACTCGCATAACTCGCTAAGATTCTGAACTTTGTCTTCCCTATTTTTTTGGTATTTTTCTTTTCTTTTTTTTTTTGTCAATCCCATTCTCCCACCTTGGATAGAATCATTCCATAAAAACCATGACCAGATTGAGACACCCCCCTCACAATCTCACATCTCATAGTAAATGCGATATGTTTTAGATTTTAAGCATGCTCAAAGTGCTCCTCCATCTTGGCCAGCTTCTCTTCCTCCTTTTCATCCTTGAGTGCAGCATTTTCATCTTTCTGCTCAGTCCCAGGCGTGTCATCCTGCAGACCCCCGCCCTTCATGATAGCAGCCTTCAACTTCTGAACACGGGTTCGCATGCAGTAATATCGAGCTTTGGCTGAGAGACGGGTGATTCCAAGTTTCTCGCCAAGGGCGCCATAGTCGATCTGTGTCAACATAGAAGGCAGGATATTTAGCGATACTATCCAATGAAATTGCTTTTGAAGCTGACTTACCGTGGTTTGCCCGTCCTGCATGGCACCGCTGGTCTCAAAGCATAGCCAGAGTAGAACATGGTCCTTTTCGATTTGAGAACCATCGGCCAGGGTTGCATTGGCGACACGCTTTTTCGCCGGTGCTTTGTTTGTCTTTTTGACCTTGGTGGATTTGAGGCGTTCGGCAGGCATGATGATGTTGATTGAGGAAGATTTCAGATTTGTGGATTGGATAAGATGGAAGTTGATGGAAAAGATGAATGGGTTGATGGAGATGGAGATGGCGAAGGTGAAGTGGTTGTGTGTGTGTGGCAGCAGTGTCCTGTTGGGAAATGACCTCTGCGATGTGGGAACAACCTCAAGTGTTATTTTCGAGTAATCGCGCACGTGCTCATACACTTTACAGCTCCCTGATACTCAAGTTGCTGTCAGTTCTGCTCTTATATTGTAGTGTAGTAATGGTGGCTAGCAAGGCTCACCTGGGCAGGCAGCAAGACTCAGGCTCTCATGATCTAGATAGAACCTGAAATGCGCTCAACCAGCGTCAATGGATACTACAGTGATGTTCGATTGATTTATAACCATCCTTATACTCTTCCTTCTACTGTTCCTTCTACTGTTCCTTCTACTTTTTCTAGTACCACTCTTTCTACTACCAACCAAGCTGAGCAAAGATCATTTCTTCAACTATACGCTAGCATCTGCTACTACTAGGGCCCATGGATCTTTCTTTCTGCCGGGGTTTCAAACTCAAGTACTAGAACTTGAACAACACTGTAACTTGAAATATTCAAGGTACCTACCCTCTTAGTTGTGCCTACCTGGTAGTACTGTGGTCGTCAGAATACGCTCTGAATACTACTAGGTAGGGATAGTACTAGTAGCACTATTTGTTTAAAACTAGTACAAGTGGGAGTAAGAGTGCGTGGCAAGATATACAAAGTGCAGGGAAGCTAGACAGAAAGGGGAACATGTATTTTGTTGGATTTCATTCCTTCATTAAGATTAGGGATACTTTTGGATCTCAAGATTGGCCCAGTCTCTTCTGGAGTGACTCTTTAACAGCGTCTGCTACGACAGCATGCGCTCCCCGAGCAGCATCGACAGCACCATCTATTAAAGCTTCATGACTGCTCCGTTGATCACCATCCGCAAGAGCCGCCTTGGAACTATCACCTTTGAGCCAAAGCTCCGTGATTTCATCTCGTGCAGGCATATATGCAACCACACAAGCAGACACAATGGAACGGTGCTCGGCCGGGTCGGTGTCAATCATCAATTTTGGCGCAGCCGAGGGAGAATCAGTTGAGTCGTCGGATACAAGAGCAGCCACTCCACCAGCTACAAGGTCAAGACAGTCGATACGTGCATCCGCAATGGCCGCCGAAGCCGCGCTGATACAGCCCGCCAGAACATTCATTATACCCCACGAGGCATCGTGAGAGTCCGGCGCATCACCCCACCAGCGGTCGTCCTCTGCTTCAAGAATAGTGATAGTGATATCCAGTCCACTCTTGGGCCAGCGCTCGGCGATAATGGCGCCTCGCAGAGCGGTTTCGAGATGCACGCCAAGGTCCCGCTCACTCGAGTCACGAACATGACCCTTGCGTTTGCGAGCGGCGAATGGAGCGTACTTAACATGGGTTGTTAAGACAATGTTTGGAGAGAATCCAGCTGATCGAGGAAGTGGTTTCGGTCCATGGACTGTGCAGGCGAGCTTCAGAGCTGAGGAAGGTGGGATCAGAGATTTGGGGTTGGCGCGGGCAGCAGCGAGAGAAGATGACGGTTCGAATTCAAGATAGGAAGATCCTGAAGCTGAAGGTACAAGGCCAGTCTTAAGGTCTAGAGAAGGTCTTGCATTAGCTGATATATCCATTTAATCTGAGGTGTTAAGGTTGTCGTGCATACAGATTTTCTGTAATTCGGTTGGTTGTCGTTGACGCTGCGCGCGGGTTCCGGCGCCAGTTCCGGATTGCAGGAGTGAGGCATAAACCGGAGGCCTTGTACCACCCGGTGGACCATTGACTCTTCTTCTGTCATTCATGGTGTGTGTTTTGCAATTGTCGACAGTTGACAATCGACAGTCGACAATCGACCAGGTCTTTGCGGCATCGCCAAAAACGGAAATCTTAGTGTTTGCACTGTTTGTAACGGGATCCACCGACCAGCTTTTCTTCGGATTTCTTCGCTCTTTCGCTTTCTTCTTCTTCCACACCTCTTGTTGTTTACACCCAGAGTTGGAAAAGCATTTCTAATGATGATATTGCTTCTTCAACTTGGAATAAGGTGATTTCTAGTCAACATCTCTTTCGTCTCCACTAATTTAACTGTGAGTATCTCTACCCATTGCTTCATTGCTCCCCACCCTCCACGTCTCTTATGAGGAAAAACGATCCAAATCTCTGTTCGGCGACCAAAAATGGGCCAAGAACAACATGCACTACCATCTGACGGACGTCAAATTACCATTGTTTTGTTTCAATATGTTACCTCAGCATTGAAGCTAATAATTGTTAAAGACAGGACTTTCACTCTCACACTGACCAGCTTTCCAAGCACCTTGCCGACAGTTCTATTTAGCAAGGTAAGCTAGCAGACTTTTCTTTTTACCCCCACACTTCCATCTCTTTTCATGATGAGAAAAATTTTTCAGTTCTGCTTCTGCAAAATTTTTGAAGATAACAAAATACCTTACCAAAAACTCCTGATCTTGATTTTATCATACTGCCATTATTTCTTCACATCCTGTCGACACCATGTGCTGACAATCGAAGTTTTTTATTTTCTAGTTTTTCTTCGTAATACCCTTCCTCCCCTTGTCTGGAATCTCCGCAAAAGGTACGAAACATTTGTCGTTGTCTTACATCACTATCCCCCTATTATGATGACAACTAGTCAATCCATTCAATGATCTCTTTGAGAACCGCCTTCCGGGCTAGCACCCATACTGCGCAGTTGACACCCAGAAGCAAAGTGTCGATCCACACTCTGCGACTCCCGTATACTTGACCTTGAACGTCCTCACGGATGTTCTTGGGAGGAAGGTTGTGGAGCACCGGAGAGCGTGGGCTTCGTCGTCGCTTGTTACTGTTTCTGGTACTGCCTCTTGCTGCGGTATGGTTCTTGCGACGTCTGGCTTGTGTCAGTTTCCTCGGGCCGGGCTGATCGTCCGTCTTGGGCGCCAGTCTAGCTCGAGGGGCTGGCAGAGGATGGGATGAGTTAAACGGCTGTCTGATTACTTGCTTGTTCCTGCTTGCGAGTTATATCACCTGTCTATTTTTTCGTCATGCTTTCACGCAATTGATGCTGACGATATATCCAGATATCCAGACTAGCCATTGGCAATTTTTTTTTTTTAAAAAAAAAAAATAACACTATCTTAATCTTAATGAAATATTTAATTGATGACATCTCGGCTTGAATTCCTCCAATAGTAATAGTAATCGGAATGTTGTAACTTGGAATTCTCACAAGGCTATGTAAACAAGAAGAATTAACCTTTGTGCCAACGAGGAACTTGTGCCGGTGTGAAGCCTCATGAGACCCGCTGTCCTCATGTCGGTCATCACCAGGGTCCTCGCTGACGACCAAGGTAGAAAGTTGAAGCAACATGATAAAAGCACACGACCATCCCGCCCAATTCTAAACCGCCAGGGGAATCAAACCAAATTCTAGAACAAGGAAATATCCACCTATTTCCATAATCTGCACATGAGCAAAGGTGCTTCTTCAATTTGCTTTTTACTTTTTGAAGTTTTTTTAGGGCCTTTTTTTTCTGATTTTCTGATTTTCTGATTTTCTGATTTTCTGATTTTCGCTGTTCTTTTTCTTTTCAGAACAGTATGACCACACAAGATCGGAGAAGAACCGTTGATACTCCCCGACGAGTGCCAGTACCATTCTCAGCTTGACCAATGTTGATCTTGTGCTGATTTATATGGTGGACTGCCATGCTCTCATTCTTATTTTTTTTCAACTGCCTCGACTGGAGTTGACCTGCCATTCGACTGAGACATGCTGTAGGGAGCCTAGAGATGACAAATATTAGCATCGATTACTTCATGTGACAAAGAAGGGTGAACATACAAGCACTTTCTTCGCATTACATATCCTCCAGGCGAGATTTCGGACGTTGCCATCTGCCTTGACGACTTCAGGTGCTAACTCAACACCGAACCTGCGAGAAAAAAGTTAGCAATGAACAGGAAAAGATTGATCAGATGCGAGACGCCTTACATTTGATGAACAGCAAATACCACGCGCTTAGCGAGTTTGCCGTCCCTTTCAACCAGACTACCGAATTGCTCGTCGGCGGTTTCGGGTGCGATTTCTGGGTCTTGGTCGAAGCAGTTGCGGACAACGGGCAGGAGTGCGTATTCAACGGTGGCTTGAACGATGCCATCAGTGTCGACAGTCGTACCCTCCTCGTCAAATCGGTGGATGCGGATCTCGAATGGTCTCGAAATGGCCATAACATTGTGCATGCCGTTGTGGTGGTAGCGAAGCTCGAAGACGCCTTGGGTCCAGAAGAGTTTATCTCCTGAAAAGACAACTTCACCGGAAGCAAGTTCACGGCCTTGCTTATCCTGGTTGACTACGATATCACTGCTGATGATACCCTTTTCACAGGTCGAGTTGTCATAGGAGCCTTCATTCGTTGCGATCCAACGGCCCTGCGAGGAGACCCGAGAGACTTCACGAGAGGTGTTATCAGTAACGCGATAGATACCGATCCAGTCTTTCTTGCTGTGCTTGAGAGGCGCCGTCCATTTCACTCTAATTGGAGATCCATATTCGAAAGTCAGGTTCTTCAAGTCGCCGCGTCGATCGAGAGGCATGCGAGCATTGGCACCTTCGCGGCCCTTGCCGAGCTCGGTTTCTTCGAATGACTTGGCTTCCGTGCCTTCTACCGACAACGAATAATCATTCATATCGACTCCAGCCAGGTCGGCATCGATGCGGGCGATAGTGATTCGAGCAGGATATTTCTGGAAGAGGGCCGTGGTGTCCTTGACGAAGGTGCTGACTCCAGCTGCCAACTTGGGGCGAGCATTGTCGAGGAGCTCTTCAATGAATTCAAAAGAGTCATCGAACATTTTGTCCACGCTTCCATGCAGCTGCTTGAGGGGAGGTGGAAGGGACTTCTTCAGATTTTTGACGACACCTCCATCCTGGCGAAGGCTGCGGCCATACAGTTTCTGCATGTGAGGACGCTCCACGAATTGAATGAAGGCCAGACTCAGGATATGGCTTAGTAGTGCCAGGAAGGTAACGGTACCGCTGCTGGTGATAAGGACGGCACCCCAGACACCTGCGAGACCCAGGACACGCTCGGGATTGTTGAGGAAACGGTAGATTCCGTTGTAAGTGAGCTTGGGGGACTCGTCAAAGAAGAAGTCACCATAGAACCAGCCGAATTCACCAAGGGACTCATAGATACTGATGGATGTCCAGAGTTGTAGACTGATCAGGCCCACACCCAGAACATGTCGGAAAAGCACCAGACCATAACCCCAATCTGCTGGGAAGTTGTACATCTTCCAAACAGCTGCGATGAAGCTGGCATAGCACATGATCATGCTGAGATGATAGGATCCCTTCCATTGGCTCCATGCCTCATGCGGGGATTCGCCGAACTTGAGGAAGTGTCTTGTCCAGGCCTTGTTATTAGACTGTTTCGTGAGAAGATACCCAATACCTACGGAGAACCAAACCCGCCAAATAACGGCATTGATCACAAAAAGGAATTGGTAGAGTGGGGTGGATGGGGTCAGAGCAGTGACAGCAAATACGAGCATCTGGACCAGCATGGTGGACGAGTCGGTAGTTCTATACAGATCCAGATTATGGAAACCCAACAGGTTGTGAACCGATGGAGGTGGCTTGGCCGAATACAAAGACGCATTGGGAGGGTTATCTTCGGATGGAGTTGGCGCAGTGGGAGTATCCAGATCCGGTAGACTTGAAGACGAATCGACACAGACAGAGCGCTTTCTGGGTGGAGGCGGGTTGTAGGTTTTGTCGATGTGCGGATTTTCCACAAAGACGAGGAAGGCGAATTGAGCTGCATGGGCAATGATCGAGATGAAAAGCACCTTGTAGCTCGCCGCCATCAACGAGATACCGTAGTAACCCGCATAGCCGACTGAGTACATTGGGTGAGGAGCCATCTCAAAAACACCGTCGAAGGTCAATTCCTGGTCGATGAGGTAGAAGAAATCGCCCCAGTACCAGGCATAATCCTTAACTACTCGATGCGCATCTAACTTGACCCAAAGGTTGAACAGCACGAGCACGATGCCGGCTGTCCACCGAAGGACTGTCATGAGAATGTTTTCATCAACAGGGTGGTGCCCACATGCTATCGCGAACAGACAGTAGGAAGTGAAGTCACACATAAGAATCACGTCCACAAGACGTCTAAAGACAAGCCACGTGTTGTATTCAATAGGGGCAGTTTCGAAATTGTAATCGTGGGGGATCTTGGTTTCCAGCTCTCGCTTGATCCAATTGTACAGAATAGGGTGTGGGTTTCCCCCAGTGGCCGGGTCAACGAAAATCTTTGTCTTTTCGGCCCATCGAATCAAGGTCTTGTGGTGCGACTGATTGTGAAGAAGCCATCCGATTCCTCCATTGTAGCCCGCGCGCCAAAAGAGGTAGATGACAGCAAAAACCGGTACTTTGGCGCCGGCGGGGAGGACCCAGAGCAAGAAGATGTGAAGTGCAAGCAATACTAGGACGACCACATCTGACAAGTTCTTAGGTTCGGACGGCGACAGCAGCTGGGATACCATGTCATGGGTTTGAGGTACCGTGAACACTGTTCAAAGACGCGAAGATCCACGTTAGCGGGGAAACTCCACCAAAGAACATGAGGATGAGGAGAAGCGAGAAGCTCAGCACATAGTTGCCATACAATGACAACAGTGTTCTTTCACTTCTCTCTTACTGCCAGATGGCAAAATCACTTACCAGTTCCATCGGGAGTCCGTCCAAAGGTCTTCTTGTCCTTGCCGGCCGCATCCTTAATCTCCGCTTCCCCGGTGGCAGTTAGAGCATCTCGGCCCCCAGTTGAATCAGGGCGTTGAATTCGCTCGCGCAGCCCCTCAGGCTGCAGGGCACCTGTTGAACGGCCCTGGTCCATGATGTTGTTGAGGATGAGGAAGAGGAAGTGGAAGAGAAGAAGGATTGTTGGGACGACAGCAACAGTGACGACAGAAGCATGTGACGGACTCCGCTGACCACAATTGACCTGTTTGCATCCAGTGAACCATCAATTCGCCAACAATAAACACGTTTGCTTGTTACTATTCGGCAATTTGACCTACCTATTTACCAGAAATGCCTGCTAAGTTTTCTGTTTTATTTTCTTTTGAAAAGAAAAAAAAAGAAAAAAGGACGGGAGAAACTAACGATGAACAGGTTGAGTCTCGTATTTATGTGGTGAGTGGTGGACCACACTGAGTGGAACCCGCTGTAATCCACTGCTTCCCCCTCCATCATCGCGCCAGTTTAGTGCGGACCCCCCGAATGGTGCAGAAGGAGAAAGAAACGGGGTCTGATCGGCTACGCTAAGCCCACCACCGTCTTCAACACTCTGCAGAGTTTCTATACCAGGAAGTCATCTAGAGCAGTTTTGAGTTCTCGGGTCTTTACGGTCAGAATCATCAATTCGCCGTCCGCTGGCTCGTGCGGTATAGTATGGGTTACACGTTGGTGTTGGCGGGCCTCGTCGTTGACACTGTGCAGCAGACAGCGGCAAGTGCGGGTACCAATGCGAGGCCTCATGCTCCAATCCACTCTGCGATGCATACTTACTGCACATACAGCACTTAGCCTGCATCGACTTTATACAGTCTCCGGCTCGGATGCGAGGACGCGAGGTTTGTGGACGAATGAGGGCAACTGAATGGAGTGGAGAGACTTAACCCAATTCCTTCCTCATCCTTTCTTACGTACAATAGGGAAAGGGCCAAGAGTGCAAAGACAAGACGGCACAGGAAAGAAGCGTCGGGTTTGAAACCAACATTCAAGATCGAAAATAAGCCCTTGTTTGGCTTGAAGTTAGCGCGTCGTCTCTATATCAGCAGAAACAATAGTAAGTATTATGCCTCATGGTCACACATTCCATGGATTCAAGTTCACAAGGACCCTATGTCATCTATGGATGTACATAGTATCGGCTACTCTGGGAACCCTTAAATGATATCATTCATGCTTGCCATACACCCACCTTCTCAAGAATCCCCGCCTCTCGTCTCACCCGCAGTGCATAAAAGTGTCCCACCAGCGTCCGGACCACCTTAATCACCGTGCAGTGGAGGCACATCAAATCAAGATTTTGCTGGCTGCTTAAGTTCTGACAGGATGAAATCCTGCCCCCTGGACTTTGCCGGTGGTGATTGGATGGCATCGACATGTCACCAATAGACATTTGTACTCGGGAAAGACCTAAGCAGGGATATCGCATTAGCGCTTTCTACTTAGCAGTCCTTCATGTTGGACCATCGGATGAAAAATCGTACTAGACGTGTGCCTGCGCACTGCGCCTATTCGACGATGTCTTTATAGTGTGCTGTACGCTAGGACAGACAATGGTGAGGGGACCCTGCTCCATCGAGGCTAACAGGTAGTCTCTTGGCCCCCGGAACTTGTTCAATATTTTACTTCTCGTAGAAATGTCATCAATTTTGAAAGCAAATGCTCTGTGATACTTTTCATATTGCTGCTTTTTTGTTTTTGCTTTTGTGAAAAGATTATAGTGGTCGCATCAAAGCAGCCATACTAAATGCGTTCCGCTCCGACACCGCAGACCCCGCCAATGGCGGCGGGCAATTTAGTCATTGCCCGCTTATCAATCACCGCTCGCCGCCACCGGCACTTTCTTATTTCTCCTTCAACATCTGCACAGTCGTATACCTTGGTTCCCTCCATTTACTCTTCGATTCATATGATAGAGGAAGATGGCGCCTTACGTGGAGGAGCCTAATGAGCCGTCTTTCGACGCGCCTTCCAAGCGAGCACCAAATCTGGTGGCTCCAGAACCAGGTACGTATCGCGGGGAGGCCCTTGGCTCTAGCACCATCAAGACTAACAGCGATCCTAGAACACTGTCCTGGCCCCGAGTCCGAGAAAGCAGGCCAAGGCGATGCCTGCGCTGGCTGTCCAAATCAACAAATCTGCGCCACCGCGCCTAAAGGCCCGGACCCCGATATCCCCATTATAACCGAGCGACTGTCGCAAATACGACACAAGATCCTGGTACTTTCTGGCAAAGGAGGAGTAGGAAAGTCGACATTCACGAGTCTCCTTGCGCACGGGTTTGCTACAAACCCAGACTCCACTGTTGGTATTATGGATACCGATATCTGTGGACCGTCAATCCCTAAGATGATGGGCGTGGAGGCAGAGACGATTCATGTTAGCAATGCAGGCTGGAGTCCTGTATGGGTAACGGATAACCTGGGCGCCATGAGTGTGCAATTTATGCTGCCCAACCGGGATGATGCAGTGATCTGGCGTGGGCCCAAGAAGAACGGGCTGATCAAGCAGTTCCTGAAGGACGTGGATTGGGGTGAGCTGGATTACCTGCTTGTAGACACGCCACCAGGCACGAGTGACGAACATCTTTCAGTCAACTCTCTCCTCAAGGAGTCTGGTGTTGACGGTGCTGTTGTCGTGACCACTCCACAAGAGGTTTCACTCCTCGATGTCCGCAAGGAAATCGATTTCTGTCGCAAGGCTGGTATCCGCATTCTTGGACTGGTTGAGAACATGTCCGGCTTCGTTTGCCCCAGCTGCACCCACGAGTCCCAGATTTTCCGCGCTACTACCGGCGGAGGACGACGACTCGCAAAGAAAATGGGCATTCCGTTCCTCGGTGCGGTACCTCTTGACCCTCGAGTCGGCATGGCGTGCGATTATGGTGAGAGTTTTGTGGAGAACTTCCCCGATAGTCCGGCTTCCAAAGCTATCAAGCGTGTTGTTCGAGCAGTTGGGGAGGCTGTTGGCGAGAACGCGGAGGATGTTCTTCCTGAGGAAATGATTGAATAAGGGAAGCTCTCAAACTGTCATTTTTCATTATCTGCATGGCCTACGGTTATTTTGGTTTACTATATCTGGAGTTTGGGCATGGAACTTAGTCGATACCATGAATATACGAGCATTATGATCATTATAAGAAGAAGAATCGCTTTTTCAGACGTCATAACCATTCGCATTTACAATGTACAGTTTTTAATCTAGATCTATCATCAGTCCAAGTGATCGATTCCACCTTTAGCATTAGACCGAAGTCTCCGTTGAGTTTGTCACTTGTAATAGGACTCGTCGATAACTCGTCAATGGGTGGTATCCATCATCTGTAACCTCAAGTATCAGATGAAGTAACCAGCATCCGGAGGGGTTAAAGCCTTCCCCGTTGCAGCTCTCTTTCTCAGCAGGAATCTGCACTCGTGCCAGTCTACCGCCCTGAGAGGTTGTGACATTCAAAGCAGGGACCTTTCCAGCAACATTCCAGTCATTAGTACCGGGCTCTTTGTACTGGAACCAGTTGAAGTTCAAATGATCACCATCTGGATCACTGGTTCTGGCAGCATTCAATGTCACGGTTGACCCAGCTTGAACCGTCATGTTCAACGGTGTCAGAGCCGCGCTGCCGTTAATCGAGATAACAGGGTGATGATTTGCTCGGCTAACGTTAGCCGGAAGAGACCATTGCATACGTGCGGCAAAGTCATTCTGGAAAGCATCCCGCCATCTCCAGATAGTTGCTTGGCTTGAGGTGAATGTCTCGTTGTTTTGTCCTCGTACTCGGTCCGCCGCATCACTATAATGATTGAAGTTCAGGGCGGTGGAAGGGTTGACCTTCGAATAACGACCTCCCCAAGACCCATAGTCGGGGTTCTCGGGAACTCCAAGTCCATTCTGGATCAGATACAGGAATGTCGGGGTATCGCCCTCCATGATGAACTTGTAATCCGGGTACGCAACTTTGCCGTACGGCCCAATCTGAATATTATCTCTGAGCCATTTGTGGGTGACTTGAGAGAAATCAGGCCCATCTACATCGACACCATAGTAATTCTCGCCCGAGATACCGATCCAGGCTGCTAGACCGTATTGGTTCCAGCCGTGGGTAGATGAAATGTAGAAGATGTCTGGGTATTGTTGGCGCATCCAGGAACCTGTATCATCCTGGTCGGAGACGGCGTAAACGCGAAGTTTGGCTCGCAGAGCAGCGGCATCGGTTGCTGAGTGTGTTTCGTGAATTTTGTATAGGACTTGAGCGAGGACATTTGTGCCTCCCCATGCCAGAACCCATAAGGGCTGGTCATTTTCGGCTTGCAGGCGCTCGAGCAGAAGCTTGCCTCCATCACTGAGAGGGGTGTTTTTGCCGACGGCTTTCATTCCGTACGCCTGCAGAATTGAATCATTTTAGAAAGTTTTCTTCACATTATGACGTTGGTCGATATGGTTCGTGTGTGTACTCACTGCGGCACCTTTGCGAAGCAGGCTCCGAATATGGTTACCCGACGGATAGGGCGAATCGGCAGGAGCATGTCTATTCAGATTATCTGTGACATTCCCATAGGCATTAATCACAGACAGCATATCCTCAGGGTGGACCTCGTCGGTAAGCCATGTTGAAGTCACAGCGCAGATTCCCTCGGTTTGGAATTGATTGGCATAGAGCAGATAACGAGTCAATGACTCCTGATCATCGGGCTCATTGGAGATATCCGAGAGAATGAACACGCGCGGTTTCTCCGTAAATGGCAGGAGAGAGCTCCTATTTACAGTTACTCCGGCCAGTACTTGAGTAGCCAGAGTCCATAGAGCAACGAGTGCAAGCGTTCTCGCCATGGTTTGTTATGTGAAGGATAACCTTTCCAGACAAATTTAAAGGTCCTTGATGAGATTGGATCACTGCCAGTACTTATGCAACAATTTCCCGCCCTCTCTCCACATTCGACTGGCGGGTAAACTGCGGGCTTTACCATGATGCCATTATGTGGGGGAGAGGGATATGGGGTTTGTTCGAGTGGTTCGGCATACCCGATCCAGCAGCCTGGCGGTCCGACCTACTTGTTTGAGCGGAATTCTAGTAGTAAGCGGAAGTTTTAAGCACTGGCCACCACAGGATGCCGATCCCGATGTTTTCTTTCGGCAAGTAGTTTTAATATGCCGAAGCATTTTCTCTCGGCTTCCGAGCCTCAACCGATTTCGAGGTTCACCAACAGATTGTCTTTTTAATATCATCACCGATTGTGGGGTCAATTTTGGCTATTCAAGCTTTTCAGGGCATCGAGTCTACAAAACTCAGGCCAAATATGGGCTATATTATTGTTGTTTTGTTTTAGCTCCTAATGCACATATTAGTAATACTTAGTATTAGCTCTGTTAAGAGCAGTGATTCGAATAAGATGTTCGAACAGTCTTGAAATATTAGCACTAGTAGTAATATGAAACAAGATTAATTCTCTAGACGCGAGGCATCATCCTTCAATCTTCGTTGGGTCAAGCGGTGTCGTGAGACAAAAGACCCAGGAAACGATTGAGCACTTGGAATGTACCTTTTTAATCCCATAAGATCAGCCAAATTAATATACACACGCCATGCGGTAATTTATCAGGCCCTCTTCTATCTGCGTAATAATAAGCAATCATATTGTCGACTCTACTTTGTGCAGTTCTACTGGTATGTGGTTTTCCATGCCGATATCGGCTCATCCTATAACCGCGAGTATCTATAAAAGCCTCTCAACCTCAGCATGAATTGCTGATTGTTGTTTGCCACTCTATTCGAGTTATATCCTTCGACTCTGTGTATATTATTTACTCGTTCAAGATAGCTGGTGTCCCTGAAGAGATGCCAGAAATCATAGGACGGGTAAAGTTCAATAGTTGTTATTTTCTTTTTCCCACTGACCCTGTGACCACCGGCATTTCAAGAAGCGATGCATATGGCACCCCCCTTAACAGTATATTTGATGTCATCGGAGTAAACACTCTTCTTATGTGCGACAAGTAACTACATAGGGCCACTGAAGTTCATACCTACATACACTTGGACCGTGTGGCCAATAACGTCCTTCATGTATCATCAAATAGCGTGTACCACAGAGTAATCTCTGCCTATGGTATTCAAAAGGAAAACCGAATAAAGATCTTCTCATTGGACCGTACATGTAACTGCTACGCCATAAGCGTATCAACAGAAGCAAAATATGCAGGATAGAGTGTCTAGTATGTAATGAGCTGCGTGGGAAAAAGCCATATCACATCCATACGCATCAAAACCTTGGAGCTTCCAAGGCCACTAGGTGACACAGTCCAGAGAATATTGGCAATCACTATTCTTTTTCTTTGGGCTCACTCGCATCCATGGATCTCCCAGGCTGTTGAACAGAAGCCAGGGAGATTTTTGAACTTCACCTGGGCAGACTTCGGAGTAACAACCATGTCTATACTACCTGCCATCCACGTTACATACACTGCGGTCGAGGACTTTATTGCAAAGAACTTTGCATACGTTCTCGGGTTTTTCATTTTTGCTGCAGCGTATGTTGGTGTAGTTATTTTTTACCGCTTATTTCTAAGCCCTTTGGCGAAGTTCCCGGGTCCCCGCCTGGCAGCTGCCACTCGTCTCTACGAGACCTACTTCCAGATTATCAAAGGAGGAACATTCACATGGCATATTAACGAGCTTCACGACAAGTATGGCCCTATAGTTCGAATTACACCGTGGGAACTTCATATCAGAGACCCTGATTACTACAATACCCTATATGCCGGCCCTGGAAAACACCGCAACAAAGATCCTCTCTTCAGTAACATCGGATACCCGAAGTCGATATTCTCGCTCAACTCACATGAGGATCATAGGCCATGGAGGAAGGTTCTAGGTCATTTTCTGAAGAAAGGTGCTGTACAGGATCTTGAACCAGTCATTCAGGCAAACACTCAGGCCCTGTGCAATCATTTTTCGACAGCATCCCGGAACAAAAGCACACTGGAGCTGTATACTGCCTATCACTGTTTTACCAGTGATACCCTTTCTCAATATGCTTTTGGAAGGGATATTGGGTTTCATTACTTGGATGAACGGGAGCTATCGGGTAGTTGGAAAACACAGGTCAATACGATGTTCGAATTCTGTCGATTAATTCGACACTTCAACTTTCTAGGCCAGATAGCACACTTGATACCAAACCAAATTGCACTGGCCGTTCCTCAATACGTTCATGTCTATGCGATGGAACAGGTAATGTGCTCCAAGCTTCTTCCAAAATCAGGGATCAATAAGCTCACCATAGTATTCCGGCTAGGACGTCAAACATCGAATTCAAATGCTGGTAGAGCGGTATGATAAATGGGAAGCACAAATGCAGTCCGAGAGTCTCTCGGCAGAGAAGAGTCCCTTCCCAGACAAACCCAGTGCTATCTATCCTGCAATCCTGGCTGATCCCAGCATACCTTTGCTCGAAAAGTCTCTGACTCGACTTGAGGATGACGCGATATTCCTCATGCTGGCTGGAACAGATGCTCCATCGCAGACTGCGGCGATCACTATTTTTCATCTCCTCAATAACCCAATGACATACCAACGCCTGAAATCCGAGCTCTTTATTGCAATTCCGGACTTGGCAAAGATCCAAACTCTCCAGGAACTGGAGCAGATTCCATATTTAGTAAGTGATAGGATGAGGCTAGAGGCACGGATAACTTGACTGAACTTTTTTGCATACTGCTGTGATTAGAGAGGGTCTTCGTTTGGCTTCTGTTGTGACCACTCGACTTCCTCGCTCGGCTCCAGATGAGGTTCTGCGGTATAAGGAATGGGATATCCCAGCTGGGGTGAGTAAACAAGTTTCTTCGAACAACCGAGCAGCATTAACCAGAGTATGTAGACTTTTGTTTCGATGTCCACATACTTCATCCTCAGAGACCCACAGATATTTCCCGAGCCTACAAAATTTATTCCAGAACGATGGCTCCTCGAGCCAGAGGAATTACGGCAGCTTGAGAGATATTTGATCCCCGCTTCGAAGGGGACTCTGGGCTGTCCTGGGCAAAGGTATGGACTCCACAAACTTGAAATCGAGACCATATGATAGGTAGTAGTCCACTGCTAACGAAATGAAGCATGAACTGGTCGTGGATGCATCATACCATCGCCAATCTCGTGCGTAGATTCGACATGAGGTTACATGAGACCACAGAACGGAATGTAAATATGGTCCGGGACAATTTTATCGGACAGACAGAGCCAGGCTTGAATGACGTTCAAGTGAAGGTAGTAGAGGAGTATTTCAAATGAGGAGGTGGTCCGAGTGACCGGGATCGGAGGTTTGCCATTTGCCATTCTCTTGAACCAAGCGCAAGGGTAACATTTTCGGACAATGGATTTTGAATTTGGGCTTCATGCCAGTGGAGTAAAAGAAAAAAAAAAACGACAAACTCTTGTACGGACCACAGTCTCCATAGCTCCAAGGTTTCATATTGGAACTAGCCCTGGGGGGCTTCTCTTCCAAGGTTGTCAATACTGGTAGCTTCCGTGGATGACAGTCAGGGTCTCTGAAAGAGAGTCTCGGTATTCCGTGTAGTTACTAAATATTAGCAGTACCGAGGGCCTCGACTGGGACCTATTTGACCCCTATTGTGAAGCCAAGACCAAGATAATATCGAAGCTCGGGCTCTTTCATCCAAAAAAACAGGGGAACTACCTCGCACCCCTGTTAGGCACCAAGTTCTTCAAGGCGAATGCACGAAGCAGTCGGAAGCCAACCGACACAACAGGTTCAATAGGCAACCTTTGCCTGAGCGTCAGGCCTTACTCGCATTCAAATGTATTCCGTGTACTCCGTAATGCCGAGCACCAGCAACCGCCAGCAGGTGAAAACAGAAAATGGATTGTGTGGCGAACCGCCAAGGAGCTGTAAGTGAAGTATCACTATAACCTCTCACAGCGTGAGCGGGCCCCACCGTTTCAAGGGGAAGTAGAAAAAGACGCTAATGATTGGCCACACACCCGCTGGTGTTTCAGGATGCTTTAAGCTGTACAACCAGTGATCTTTGAGCTCTCCGAGGAGACTGGGGGATGTACCTGTCACACCTCGCGCCCAGGAGGAACTCCACCAGCCCAGTACGCCACCCCGTAACAGACAAATGAGCCACCAAGAAAGCACAACTTTGCTGGATTCTGCTGGGTTCTGCTAGGCTCTGCCAGGCTCTGCCAGACTCTGCCGGACTCTGATATTGTAGACTTTGTTAGACTCTTCTCGACTCCACTCGGCTCTGCCCTATCCGGACGTTTGTCCCATCGTGGATCTCTGTGACAGCTCGCTCCGTTGGTCAACCATGGCGCCCAGGCCAAGGGCTTAGCCTGGTGTTGAAGATGATGAGTGGTGGGTTTCAGTGGGCGTGTCTTGCGTGTCTTGCGTATGTCGGAAAATCAGAAACGCACTACCCTTGTTCACCCCTACGTCAATCCTCTTCTGTGATGTATTCCGGTCGGTGAATGGTCGACATGCGGTACAATCAACATGCACCCGCTGGGCATTGTCCCATTTGCCTTTTTCCTATTTTTCCATTCCCTTTTCATCTTTTCGTTCTTGTCCCTTTTTCTTCTTCTTTATAGATCTACATCTGTCTCCCCCGGGTTTGGGATTGGCGGTCGTTTTCTCCTTTTTCGTTTCTTGATACAATAGTGCCGGGGTTACTCAATTCTTTGATCTTCCCTTGATCAATCCTTTTCTTTAATTCTTCGCTCTCTTACTTTGACTCCTCGTCTGTAGAGGAGCCTTTCGACTCCAGGCTGTGCCTAATCGTCGCTCCTTTCGGCGCTTTGTTTACTCTCTTCATTCACTCTGTCGAGTGCCCCATAATCACTCACCCTCTTTGAAAGAAAGACCCCGGGGGATCTTTTTTACTTATCTTGATCCTATTTTCTTCTTGTTGTTGTTGTTATTCAACTTTCTCGCTCTTTTTTATATCGGAATATTCCTGGCTGGCCCGGGTCTTCCTACCGCTTCAAAGTATTAGTACTTCTTCGGGGCCGGTGCGAGTTCAGACAAGATGTATCTGATCATCTCGCTGCTCCTTTTTCTCTCGTTGGGCTTTGAAGCTCTGGCTGCGCCAGTCGCCGCCAGTCATCCACAAAGGAGAAACAAATCATTCCGTGTGGAACGTGTTCGACGCAGTGACTATGTTGCTCATGGACCCGCGGCTCTTCGCAAGGCCTACCGCAAGTTCGGTATCGCCTCAACTGATTTCAGTGGCATCGACCTAGACGACTTCGAGCCTTATGATATGACTGCCACTACCAAATCCTCCGCTCTCACTCAGAGCTACAGCCAGAGCTCGGACGAGGCCGACCAGACTGGTTCTGTGTCTGCAACCTCGGTTCAAGGCGATGTGGAATTCGTGTCACCCGTTCAAATTGGCGGCCAAACAATCGTGATGGACTTTGATACCGGCTCTTCTGATATGTAAGCTCTTCTCATCCCGGGTCCCGGCTGTTCCAATTCTTGAGTCACGCTCACAGTGGTTCATGCAATTGTGAAACCGAATTCTAATTAACCATGTATGATATAGGTGGGTCCTGAACTCCGAGCTTTCGGAAACCACGATTTCTGGTCGAACAGTGTATAACCCCAAGAACTCGACCACTTACAAAAAGATGGATGGTACTTTCAAGATCTCATATGGTGATTCTTCCAGCGCTGAAGGTGGTTTGGCCAAGGATGTTGTTTCAATCGGTGGTGCAACTGTCAAGAACCAAGTATTCGGTCTACCCACCAAGGTTTCAGGTTCATTCCTTACTGATGAAAACTCGAATGGTCTTGTCGGTCTCGGATTCACGTCGATCAACACTTTTGACCCTGGCCCACAAAATACATTTTTCGATAACCTTGCTCCAGATCTTGAGCAGCCTGTTTTCACTTCCCGTCTGAAGAGCGAGGGTGTCGGCGAGTATGAATTCGGCACAATCGATCATGACAAATATTCCGGTACACTTGTCAATGTGAGCGTTGATAGCTCTAATGGTTTCTGGCAATTTGAGGCTGGTCAATTCGCAGTTGGAGATGGGTCCTTGCAGAAAATCACCGATACCCCGACTGCTATTGCGGATACTGGTACTTCGTTGATGCTCGTTAGCCCTCAACTCGCTAAGGCGTATTATGCTGGTTGGGCCCAGTATTCGAACAGTGTTTCAGGTTATATCTTTTCATGTGATGCCGATTTGCCCAGTCTGTCGGTTGCGATTGGTGACAAGTTCCAAGCGACTATCCCTGGCTCTTTGATCAATTTCGCTGAGATCGGAACAAACAAGACGACAGGTGGAAAAGGTGAGTCTTTCAAGCTATTCGGCTTCTATCTTCCATCCTTGCGGTATAGGTCAGGACTAACAATCAATTTAGTGTGCTACGGTGGTGTGCAATCCAACTCGGGCTCAAGTCTTCAGATCTTCGGTGACGTTTTCCTGAAGGCGCTGTTCGTGGTCTTTGACCAACGTGGCCCTTCTCTTGGATTCGCCTCTCCGAAGTGATAAAGCCAAAAAGGAAAAGTTGACCAGGTGTGGTGTGGATGTTAAGTCCAATAATAGTGGCCTGTTAGAGTAGGTGATAGCATCCAGGCTGTGAGACTGTAAATCTTTCCATAGAAGTAGCATCTTCAATGAGCATTTCCTTAAACCACTCAAAAGCTTCATGTTGCGCATATCGATTTCAAGCTTTAGTTCAACCGCCGACTCGACGAAATAATGGATGCTTCCAGATCCAGATGTTTTACATTTATATCGAGATCAATAAAGAATTGAATTGAACAAGGCTATTTTGATTCGTCTTCTCGTGGGTATGCACTAATAGATGGTCTTTTTATAAATCCGCAACTTTTACCGCACAGTAGCATCCTTCAGGGTCTTGACGGTACAGATGATACCGGAAGCAGTAGCCAGCTTGCCAATGGCAGGCTTGCCCTCCTGGCCAGCAACAGTGGGGACAGCGCTGCTATCGAAGCAAACTTCAAGGTTCTCGTTGGTAGTGAAACCGGGTTGGAAGGTCTCCCAGACCTTCTTCTTAGGGTTGAGCTGCTTCTCGGGCTGACCCTCTCCCCAGCCCTGGAAGGTGATACGCTCACCAGCGGGAGCGTCAGCCGGGGGGTTGACAAGCTCGACGGGACCAGCGTGGGCATCACCACCCTCGGGGACACGAGGGGAGGCAGCCAGAACCATGGCGGCGGACTTGATACCACGCATAGTCACGGGCTTCAGGTTGCAGACAGCAACAATCTTACGGCCCTGCATCTCCTCCAGAGGGACCAGGCCGTTCAGACCAGAGCAGACTGTACGCACAGTCTTGCCAGTCTCCTCATCCAGAGAGGTGTTGTCGGAGCCGGGAGCGTCACCGCAGTCGATGGTGGAGACGTAGAGGGAGTCGGCGTTAGGGTGGTTAATGGCGCGCAGGATGTGACCGACACGCAGGTCAATGAGGGAGGGCGATGGGGGAGCAGCAGGAGCAGGAGCGGGCTTGGGGGCCTTCTCTTTCTTCTCCTTCTTTTCCTTCTTATTGGTCTTGGGGGGACCGGCGGCGGCATCCTCAGCGGCCTTGCTCTGGTCCTTTCCGGGCTTGCCCTGACCGATGACGAGAGGCTTCTCGGCGGCGGCTTCGGGGTTCTGGGCATTTGCCTTCTCGCGCTTCTTGCGCTCCTTCTCCTCCTTGGGGTCGATGGGCTTGGGCACGAAGCGAACGTCGTTCACGTCAATGACAACCTTCTCCTCCTCGGGGATCTGAAGAGAGAAAACCTTGGAGTTCTGGACAAAGTCGATGTGACGCACGATGTGGTGGTATCCCTTCTCACCAGTACGCTCCTCGGGCGTCCATTTCTCGACCAGAGGGGCAACCAGAGCGTAGATGGCAATATCGGCGACCGAGGGCTTAGCACCGAGCAGGGTGGTGCGGGTGGCCAGGTGAGTGTTCAGCTGGGCCAGGATGCTATCCAGCACGGGCTTCTCATCCTTGGCGAGAGCGGTCTTCAGACCAGAGACGGTGTTGAGCCATTGCTTGACATCAGCTTCTTCGGCCTCGATGTAAGAAGTCTGCGGGAAGATCTTGGGAGTGGCGTGGAGGTAGTCGGGCTCGGTAGCATCGGGAGAGATGACGTTAGGGTACGAGCGGTAGAGGAGAGAGAGGAGCGAAGAATCGGGGGCAGCAGCAGTCGCCATGATGAATGCGCGTGGAGGGGATGAAAGAAAAGAAATTCGAAGAGGGGCACGGAACTGTGTCAACGATTGGACCCGCGGGGTTGTGGTTCGGGCCCGCAATAGGCTCGCACACCTGAAGAACGACAACTTGACGGTCGATCCCACAGAGGATCTGCTGGCAATTGGAGAGTTTTGAATCTACTCAATGTGAGTTCAGACTGGACATCCGCAGCTTGATGATCCTTTTAGGGATTTAACACAATGGATCCAGGGAGCTTTGACGTGATGACTCAGCCGTCTGATTTTTATTATGAGGAAACTCACGAGACACTATATCGATACATACAATAGAGTATAGACATCGATAGCGAGATATTCAATGGAAATATCAGCCAGACTCAAACAAATTGAGTTAATCGGGGTCTGTGGATGAATTATAGTGCAACTTTAGCTGTTGGGATATCCATAGTATAGTATCAAAATGCCATGGCCACCTGCTTCAATCCACGTTACCCTTTGCCTAGATCACACTAGTACTTTGAAGAGTACTCTGATTCATCGACGGCGAAGAGGTCACGTACTAGTAGAGATGTGTACCCTAGATCCAGGGAGATTGTACTTCTGAATTGAGCATTTTCTCTGTAGATATTAGGGTAATAAGGACATGAGGTTAGAGACATGGTAATACTCAGGTACCTAGGTAGAAGGATAACCTGGTACAATTGTATAATATGTACTCCGTAGTACTAGTAGTACTAGATTATAATAATGCGTAGGTTAACTCCAACAGTCCGATAGAGTTGTATAGTTCAAGTACTAGTAGTAGTTGTGCATAATCGGTCGATCAGCCTTGACAAGCCCAGCCCAGGCACTCCTCTAGTGCTCCTAGTACTATAGAAGAGAACTTAATTGAAATTCTAGCCTGAGAGAAGGGGATACGGTCATTAGCGTATATCTCCACCCCGTACTAGTAAGTTTAAACTTCTCCTGGGAGTGCATAATCGTCGTAAATGAATGCTACACAAGTCTTGATACACCTATCAGACCATCCTATGCACATGCCCTAGGAGATGTTGAACCTAGGATTGGATAGGAAAGAATGCTGTGATTGGCCAACTGGCGTCATCAAGGCATGCACTAAAATGAGTCACGATGAGTCTTGGGGCTATTCAACAATATCCACCAATCATCAACCCTGTTGTTCTTCGGTGGAGCCGGGGCAGTGCGAGACACTTGGCGGCCTGAACCGGTTGTCGATCCGCCTCCCCAGGTATATCTCGCTCGCTCTCGCCCTCTTCGTTTCTTCCTCAGGACATCACTCCTCGGCCCTTTGTGACCGAGTTAAACAAGGGTTGCTTTCCCATCCATCTTCTTTTCCCTCTCAATACCGCGCCCCGGGCCCGCTTAGGCCCGTTCGAACAATCTCATCATGTCGGCCTGCACTTGCTCCAGCGCCGCAGCCGTTTTCCAGGCCATCACCCTCTTCTGGCAGCCATCTCAATCACAGTCCCTCCTTAAGCCTCCAGGAGTCGGACTGCTCGCCGAGGCCTAATTTTTCTTCTCACCTTCATCAACACTACTATTCGCTTCCTCCGGCGCCGTCGTGTATCCCCACGACTGCGCCATTCTCCCAATCTCAACCCTTTGATACCTTGCTTCAAGAGTCGGATCTTTGGACACAACCGAACCTGTCCTTGGCCGATACCGACTGGAACTTTGTTTCCGCCCAAAACCCTGTGCCCTATCCTGATATTGACGTAACTGTCGATGATCTCAGCTATGGCATGACCCCGACTTTTACTTCTATTTCCGACGCAGCCACCAATGATCCCCAAAGTTTCGCCCCCTCTCCTCTCGTGTCCAGCTCGAACTCTCAAGGTGAGATTATACAACCACAAGCACATGCTTAGAGTGAATCATATCCCTAACACTCTATATAGACGGGCAATCCCATCCTTCTCCTACATCTCAGATTCCGGGCTCAGGGTCAGCCTCTCTATCGAGCCCTGCAAACTCGCAGGGCGACGAAGTCTTAGGTCGTGTTGATTCGTCTCGCGTCGAAAAACGCAGACTCAATACGCTCGCGGCTCGGCGGTGTCGCCAGAGACGTGTTGATCGAATGAAAACCTTGGAAGATGAGTTGGAAAGTGTGAGGAGGGAACGTGATGAGTTGAGACTTCGTGTCTCAAAGTTGGAGGGTGAAACGGAGGCTCTGCAGGGGCTGTTGACTCGTAAAAGCAAGTAAAGGTCATTACATATTCTTGAGCTGGTCTCTTGTTCAATACCATTTTTTCATACCGCTCAACTTGTCCTCTATGTCACCTCGTAGCACTGTAGTATGCAATGGCTAAATCACATAGTACCAAATCATTAGTACTATCTAGATAGTAAAAGCTCCGATGTTGGTGAAGATGTAGTGCTTGTATTTTCACTATCCAGTGCCCTCTAAATTAAACTAAACTCGCAATGTTTCAAGGTTCAAATGTATTCCACACTCTTATCACTCCCTCCATCCCTCTCAAAATGCCATTCCAATACCCAATCCCAAAAGAGCCAACCAACTCCCAGCAGCTTTCCCAGGTGCAGCTCCCTCCGATGTCTTCGCACTCTTTTCCTCTGTCGAAGACTTTGTAGGCTCGGCAGCAGATGCTGACTTTATGTTAACTTCCTCGTCATCGACATCACTGATTTTCGCCGGAGTCGCAGCTGCGGGTCCTGGGGTCGTCCAAGTAGCGGGAACCTCCGTGAGTCCGTTGTCGTATGCGTTGGCAGTGGCGCACACCTCGGCACTGGATAGTTGGGCCGAGAAGTTTTCTTCGTTATTGAGACAGTCGACGTAGCAGCTTTATCACGTATTTGTTAGCATTGATTTTCTTCCCCGGTGCAAGCATACTAGTACTACTAGTACATAGGTACCCAGTCGAGAGGTTCACGTGAAGGATAATTTGTAGATCAGTACTAGTACTAGTACTTACTTAGCGATATTCGCATGCGCGGAACATTTGCAGTCCCAATCGGCATTTTGACACTTCGCTAGCGCATTTTTCATTGTTATTACGCATTGGTCCACCACTCTGTTCCAAAGTTCAAGCTATCGTTAGACATTTTGTTCACACAAAGTACTCAATTAAATGGACATATGGCACTCACTTCTGGTCGGCACATCCACCCTCGCTCGGGGTCGCCGCAGGTGTCGGGTCTTGAGCAGCAACGACAGCAGCCGAGATGACAAGTAGGTATAAGTTAGCGAGGACTTTCATCGTGAGAATTGAGCCAGGTAAGGCCTTGAGGTTTCTTCAAGTAATGGTTGATTATTCTCTCCAGTAAGGTAAGCACAGTGAGCAAGCATTGAAAGATTAGAGTTTCGACAGTTGGAATTAAATCGCATATAAGGGATTCTAACAATGGAGATATCCAGTGTTACATTCATCTAAAGATAAGATGGATCCTCGGAGCTTTCCTTTTAGGTGAATTGAGCCTGAATTGGACTGAGCTTTAGTATGATGGCTGGCAAAAGGTCCCACGAGGAAGTGTACTCCGGGTCCAGACCAAGGAATATTGAGATCCGTACCATAGGTAGGTAATTGTGACCCATGGACTGCCACTATTCTGTCAGTTGATTGATCTAAAACGGCCTCGGGATTTGGTTCGGTTCAATTTGTATCACTATTGGTTCTATTCATATCTTTCATAGAATTTACTCTCGACCAACGTCTTTTTCTTCATAGTCCATCACATCTTCTGAAATACTCAAGCCAACTATCCTTAATTTTTTTCTTTCTATTCATTTGATCTACCTGTCTATTGCCATCTTTACTCAAGTTCATACTTACCACGAGGTCGCATTCCAACCGAATCTGGGGTTACATTCCCGGATCGACACTACTGCTTCCGTCGATGAATGACGAAGGTAAGAATTATTCAGGAACAAAAAATTATTACTATATTCAATGTAGCTTTTTCCTCAATTCGTTTGTTAATTCGAGATAAAACAATTTGTCTTGTTTGCCCGAGTGACAAATTCAGGTGAGGTTCAACTAAAGCGTGGGGGGTCTCTCCAATGGTTCCATAGTCATCCTGGTTACTGCCGGTCTAGCATAATGATATCTGCAACGCCTCAGGGCCAGGCAATGACCAACCCATTTCCAATATCAGTTCCGTCTATCAGAGTCTCTGACTTTGTTTCTCTGAAAATATTGTGCTCCTCGCTACGAGTTTTGATTATGGGTTATGCTCAAACATGTCACGTGTCGACGTCTAGAAATGGGATGCCGGAAATGGAGATGCAAAATTGCTTTTGAAGAGCATCTAAATAAAGATGATATCCCAGTAAAGCTAATTTAACATGATCTATTGAAAAAAGAGGCCGAATCCAAGACTACAAGTGTCCCGAATTCCCATCCAGCAGTTTGTACTTCAGGTCTAAATTCAATGAACACCTTGCACGGTATTCCAACAATATTAGTCAGAATCAACGGTGTTTTTCCGCAGTGGCTCTTAGGCTTTTCCTAGTAGCTCTTAATACCGCCCGTCAGCAGAGAATGGAGGTATCTCCAAACATTGGCGGTACCCCGTGGGGTGGCGGGGAAGAGGGGTTATGCTCCCCAGCCTCGGATAAAATGGGATACAGCCGTAGCCACTGGGAGATGTTTAGACACTGACGTGTCACGTTTGTAGGTCATCTGTAAGCTATTTCTCGGATATAACGGTTGTAGATGAGATGCGGGGTGACTATCGCGATTCATATTTTGATTTAAAACATTCACTTTGTGGCGTTGTCGTTGTCTAAGCCTTAAGTCCTGGAGGAACTTGAACGAAGTGTATATTCCGAGTCCCAGTATCGATTTTGGTCATCATGCGAGCTGTTCGCTTCCACGGTAAACAAGATATCCGCTTGGATGAAGTTAGTGAGCCAAGTTGTGGAAATGGCCAGATCAAGGTACTCTAGATGTCACTCATTATAATCATGTCCAGGGCTGCGCTGTGGCTTGTCGGACATAATATCAACCTCTGCTAACGATTCACTAAGATCCGACCTGCTTTTGTAGGAATATGTGGCAGTGGTAAGTTGACAAATGTTTACCTTATGCCCCTCCGTCCGAGTCTCTTACAGCAGTAGATCTCCATGAATATCTCGCCGGACCCATGGCGGTCCCTGTCACGCCACATCCGCTTACGGGGGCCAAGCTCCCGACTACCCTGGGTCATGAGTTCAGCGGGACGGTTGAAGAAATCGGAGCAGGTGTTTTTAGCTTGAAAGTTGGAGACAAAGTGGCTATCAAGCCAAATCTTTCCGATGGCTCCTGCTCGCGGTGCTCCATGGGACGACTCAATATTTGCAGCAGTTTGGGATTCATCGGATACAGCAGTATGGCGTGGATATCCCTGCCAAGTTCTTGATCTGACGAAAATATAGGTGATGCTGGTGGTATGTCCGATCATGCCGTCATTGATAAAAAGCACGCGATCAAACTGCCAGATGGAATGCCTTTAGATATTGGGGGTATGTATGTCAGATTGGGCCATGGGGAAGCACCAAGTGGCAAGGTACCTAGTAGTAGTATAGCTTGCTAACATCAACAGCATTGGTGGAGCCTCTTGCTGTTGCATGGCATGCTGTCAGTCGCACCCCGCTTGAAGTTGAAGATACGACTCTAGTTGTTGGAGCTGGTCCTATTGGGCTGGCGATCATTCAGGTGTTGAAAGCTCGAGGGATAAACACCATCATCGTGGTTGAGATCTCGGAGCGACGCCGAGAGTTTGCGCAGCGCTTTGGCGCATCTCATGTCCTTGATCCGAAAGAAATAGATGTCGTTAGCAGGACACGGGAGATTACTGGTCACCAACAGGGTGCTTCAGTTGCATTTGAAACATCAGGGGTGCAAGCCGGACTGGATACCGCTATGGGAGGTCTCCGGGCCCGTGGAACGACGGTTATTGTATCGACATGGAAGGAAAAACCGGTGATTAATGCCCTTTCTGATGTAGTGTTGGGGGAGAAGCATATAGCAGGGGCAGCGGTGTATGATGAAGGGGATTTCGAAGCTGTTATTGAGGCAATAGCATCCGGTAAGTTAAATCTTCTTTGTTTGGGTGGGGGTGCTGTCACTTGCAGTACCATTTACCCCTGAAGCCTGTTCTGGAGAGAGCAGTTCTGTTGGATTGACACTGACATCTCCATTTTTATTCTCATGACAGGCAAGATCCAGCCGCAACCAATGATCACTAGCAAGATTAGAATGGATGAAGTGGCAGAGAAGGGGTTCAAGGCACTGATCAATGACCGTGACAAGCATGTCAAAATTTTGGTTGACATTTCTGCCTGAGGTACGTGTTGGGTGCAAAGAGCTGATTTTCCATCCATTTCAGATAATTTCAGGCTTTAAATTCGTGTTGATGTCTCTCATGTTCTACCACCTTTATGGCTACTAGTTCGCGTACAATCCTATAGGGTACTTAAGTGTCAATAAAACCGCTTACTTGCAATTGGAACCATGGATCGCTTAGTACCTTAATTATCGTTCCCTGCCGGCGCCACATGGCGTGGAATGTTCTCCATCCACTTCCATCCTGCCTTGATGAGTCCAATTCATTGGCTATACATAAGTACGATTGTTGGGGGAAAGGACCCTTTTACATGCAAGAAGAATTTTTTTCTTTACTCTCATGACTAATTCATACGAACCGGATGAGTACACCTGTGGAAGACACAAGTCTGGCCAGGGTGGGGGTTCCTGGGCACTGCTGACAGCAGTTCGATCTCGGCTAGAACTAGTACTGAAGTGTTAAGCCACGATGAGATCGTCCAGGATTGTCACTTTTCCAGCGATCGGTCCAAGGCGGCCCACACGGCTCGACTATGACCTGGCGAACTCAGCCTCCGCCGGATCAACATCGTGAAATGGCAGTTCGCCAACATCCAACCTTATACAATTTTAGCAGTTCATTTGGCACCTTGATCAAGGGCCACAAAGAAAACGCCATAATCCAACCTTGTTAGTACATATGCACTTACTAGTACATTGTATTTCATCAGGTTGACATGGTCATTGCGACAGAGTTATTTTTGTCTTCGTTGGGGGGGGTTGGGGTCACTAACTTCTTTTTTCTTCTCTGCCGGCCACTCCGCTACTCGGCACTAAGGCACGTCGTCTGTGGTCGCATCTGATTGATCCACTACCTCCGTTCACTTCGCAAAAAAACAGAGTCAGCCGTATGAGCCTGAGACATGCTGGGCTCTGACACCGCTCCTGGGCCATTAAAACCATTGGTTCGAGGCACGTCGTAGATCTACAACCCCGTCTCTCCAAGGAGTACTAGTACTATATACGTAACCCCGTCTCGGTCGTAGCGCATTGACGACTTTTTTAGTTTGCATTGGTCTTTGATTTCAATGCCCATGAGCCTTGGCTTAAAACTCCTTTCGATCGCACCATCCCAGCATCACATAAGAGCAGGCTCTCCTGTGCCATACGTGGCTGCCCACCTCGCTGGACATACCAAAACACCCTCTAGGCAGGCTGATATACGGGTGGTGAGATGGGGAGAGCACTAACGGGAACCGTTATAATCACTGGTGGCGATGGACAGCTAGGATCAGAGATCGCTGTGGCCATTGCCAAAACACAACCTTTCGTTCACCTCCTCTTAACATCACGACATCCCAAATCCGACGATGTCTATGCTCTCACATCACGAATCCGCCTGATCGGGCCACGGTCCATTGAGGTCCTTCCTCTCGATCTAACAGACCTTCGAGAGGCCACTAAATTCGCCGAACGAACGGTGGAACGCGTACACAAAAAGGAAATCCCTCCTATCGTCAATTTGATTCATTCCGCCGCCGTTGCGTCCTATGTTGTGGACGAGCTCACATTGGACGGGTTCGATCCAGTTTACCAGACTAACTGTGTGGCCCCGTTTCTTTTGACTGTCGGTCTCCTCGAGGCCTTCCGGGCTGGCGATGGAACTGCGGAAACTGTTGCGAAAGTGATGTATATTGGATGCTCCACTGCATCAAACGGGAAACTCGACTACTTCGATCACAATCAAGGCCGAGACAGTCGTCCTCCAGGGACCGTTCTCGGTGCACGCGAAGGAAATATTCGGTACAGCAGCAGTAAGCTGATTGCTAGTGTCGCCTTATATGCGTTACGTCGCAGCCTGGCTTGTGTAAGTCTGACCGATCACAACGGCGCCCCGAATCGGCTTGCACAACAAGAAGAAGAAAAGACGGGGAAATTTTGAAAAGAAAACAAAGCTGACGGCCCTTTTAATAAAAAATCTGCAGACAGGCAATATCTCACTGGATATATTCACCCTGGACCCAGGGGGTATCTCTGGAGATAGTCATCTTCGCACAGGGGCTCCCTTGTCGGTTAGAGTCGCACATCAGACACGAACCGGACTCCGGCCATTTCTGCGCATGGTGTCCCGTAGTTCAATCAACAAAGCCAGTGTTCCGGCCAAAGTGATCGCCAAGGTTGCATTTCAGGGGAACGCGGTGGAGCATTATCAAAAGGAGCGGTACTATATCCTGGACCGCGAATATGAGGCCGCTTCCGTCATGTCTACTCTGCGTAACGGTGCGCAGATGACAGGACGATTGGTACAAGTGATGCGAGAGACCGAGGGGAGCAAAGGTAGTAGATCGCCTGTGTCGATCGACACATTGGCAGCTCCGATGTTGCAAAGCGAGTCAGAAAGTTAGACTTGCACGCTAGACGGTGATCAGCGACGCCTCTTCCTTCAACTAGTACAGTATGGGCACTACACCATGTAGATGTTGTACATACCACAGTAGTGATAGATGTCCCACTGTTGTTGTGTCTCCAGTTGCTCTGCTCAGATATTATTCCCATAAATGGAAAATCAAAATTGATAGAATAGAATATAACGAGATCAAATGATTAACGCTGACCTGCTTATGCTGTATGCTGTATAATATCTCCGAGCTGGTAAGTATGTGTACATCGTATAAGTTGAAGTCGAGCGGGAGTCCCGATGTGGCTGCAACCGGCCGCCCGGATTCGATCGAGTGACGCACGCCCTTTCGTTGTTTTCTTCCTTTTCCTCTCTTTTTTGCTTTTCTTGCAATGAACATTGTCTTCTTCTCACCTTTGAATTATTGATTTGAATTCAATATACTGCCCATCCCTTCATTCTTTCAATTATTCCAATCTAACCAGATCTTTATCACCCTGGGATAGATTGGGAGGGGGATGCCACCCTGGCCCCGGTCTACTTCCCGCCCCAAAGCCAACGCCAACACCCACGCCAATGCAGCTGTGAATCCCCGGTGAAATCATGAATCGGCCTCACGCCTTTTCTAAAGGCCACTCCGCCTATCCTCGCGGGTCTGCGTTTTCTATCTCACCTAACCGGTACGTCGGATATTGACAGTGACCCTGATCTTGTTGAGCTTGAGCATAATCACGTCCCCCCGATCCACCATCTTACCCACCGGAGCTTGTGTTGGCATATGACAATGGCAGATCTCTATGGTTCTAGCTCCATTGCTGACACTTTCATCGTCACTTAGCTTCCAGTCTCGCTCGCAACCCGCCCTCCGACGCAGACGACAACTCTTTCAACGCCTGTTCCTTCTCGCCGGGGTGTCCTTCTTGTTGACGATCTTCGTCTTTCCCTCTTGGCGCGCCATCATCCTTCCTACGATATCGCTAGGACTCATCCATACATCCGAAGACCTCCAGCTCCAAACCGTTCGTTACTATGACCTCTCCGAAGTACAAGGAAGCGAGAAGGGCTGGGAGCGCGGGGAACGTGTCCTCATGTTGACCCCTCTGCGGGATGCGTCTTCACATCTTCCCATGTTTTTCTCCCACCTCCGTAACCTCACCTACCCACACAATCTGATCGATCTCGCCTTCCTGGTCTCCGACTCACGCGATGATACCCTACACATGCTCTCAACTATGCTCCAGGAGATTCAAAATGATGAGGACCCCAAAATGAGCTTTGGAGAGATTTCCGTGATTCAGAAGGACTTTGGCCAGAAAGTACAGCAGGATGTTGAGAGTCGTCATGGCTTCGAGGCACAAGCTAGTCGGCGTAAGTTGATGGCTCAGGCTAGGAATTGGCTGCTCAGTGCGACGCTCCGTCCCACGCACAGCTGGGTCTACTGGCGAGATGCAGACGTGGAAACGGCACCCTTCACCATCATTGAAGATCTCATGCGCCATAATAAAGACGTGACTGTTCCAAGTGAGTATCATCGTGAACAACAATCGACATGGGTGCTTCTAGGTGCTAACTATTTTCCCAATAGATGTTTGGCGTCCACTCCCTGACTGGCTCGGAGGAGAACAACCATACGATTTAAACTCATGGCAAGAGTCCGAAACTGCCTTGGCCCTGGCTGATACGCTCGATGAAGACGCCGTAATTGTGGAGGGATACGCAGAGTACGCGACATGGCGACCTCATCTTGCCTATCTCCGTGATCCTTATGGAGACCCTGATATGGAGATGGAGCTTGATGGTATCGGAGGTGTCAGTATTCTAGCAAAGGCTCGAGTATTCCGCGCAGGTGTCCACTTCCCTGCCTTCAGCTTTGAGAAGCATGCCGAAACCGAAGGCTTTGGAAAGGTAAGAAACACTAGTCTTGGATGGTTTTTTCTTCTACAATCGACTGACAAGTTGCAGATGGCCAAACGTATGAAGTTCTCCGTCATTGGGTTGCCTCATTATACTATCTGGCATTTATACGAACCGAGCGTGGACGATCTCCGTCACATGGAGGAAATGGAACTTGAGCGACAAGAGCAAGAGCAGAAAGAACGAGAGCAAAAACTGGCCGCAAATAAGCAAGGCGACCAGTCAAAATCAAGCCCGCAAAATAACGCAGGGAAGGCCGGTGCTAACAAGGGCTCCGAGGAGGGTCCCGGTGCTCAGGCTGAAAAGGAAGCTGATAAAGCTGACTCTAAGGAAGCCAAACCGTGATCGTGACCATATTTCATCACGTATCTTCTCTGTTCCACCCTGACAGCGCACCTTGAAGGTGCCTATCAGATCCCAGCTGGCTGGATTATACCATCACGATGGTCTTGCTTCAAATCATACGCATGCCCTGGCCATTGCCCTACGACTCGGAAAAAAGACTGGCCTCGTTCGTCTCCGTTCGTGGGTGCACCCGTGGGTGCACCGAAATTTTGCTGCAATTCCTCATTTCTCCAGTAAAAGGGCGTTATTTCATCTACCTGCGTTTGAATTTCCTTCTGCGATGTATATTTTCGTCGTCATTGGGGTGGTTTTCTGTCATCATTTATTAGATAGCATACATATTAGACGGCGCGAAAGGAGCACAAGCAAACATGGTGCTAAAGTGGAATCAAAGTTATTTTCTCTGATTATGGTGTCTTTAAAAAAGCAAAATATCCTGTCATCTCAGTTCTGAGCATTATATGCACCAGAAATAATAAATAAATCCTAACTGCGTGTGTACTAGTATGTACCAGTATCTACTGGCATCGCCTATTAAACGGTGGTCTGTGCAGGCGCGTCCACCGCGTCCCGCCATTTTCGCGCCGCGTCTTCTTGCATCTCCACGAAGATCATCTTTTCGCACTTAAATATTCCCAAGGTTGCTTGCAGAAATGTCGACCCAGACTTCGCAAAGCATATTATTCACGCATACCCAGCCTCAGCAGGGCTTTCGTTTACTAGAGCTTCCACCTGACCTGGAGGAGCTATTGACATCAAAGGATGGACCCACGTTCGACTCCCCCAGTCTCGAGGCAATCACAGTCCACAATTCTCCAGGAAGATCTAGCTGACGAACAATTATTCTCTAGAATTGAGCTCAAGTCCCCCTCGTCTGCCCTTGCTCAAGCGGTAAAGGACCCAGCCGCACAGGAATATGTCAACCTGTGCACCCCGACCAAAACCTACCGTATCCGCCAAGTTCAGTCTTCCAATTCGATCCACATCCTCCAACCAAGTCTCGGAAAGATATCCAGGGCCGATATCAAAGTCGTTGAAGAAGAAGCCGGAGAGAGCGGTGCTTTGAATTTACCAGATGAGGCAGTAACCGCCATCGCGAAGTGCGGATCAACGCTCGAACTACACATCCCCGAAGGAGGATTCTCTGCCATCCCGTTTCTTGAAAAGAGTCTTCGGCTATATGATCCCCGAAGCGGTGACGATGACGGCGATATGGACATGGATGATTCGAATGTGGATGACGAGCTAGGCGCAACGCAGAAGCGAGAGGCCAGGGAACGGGTTTGTGCTGATATTCCTGTCTCTGCTGCTCAATGTGAAATGGCTTGGTTGGACCTTTGTGCGTTTGTGGATGGTCATCAGGAGGTATCATGCTGGAGACCCTCGGCACGCATGCGGTTGAGCGTTTGGAAACGTCTAGTAGAGGGTGCTCTGCTGCAGGGTATTGATCTGGAGAAACAATTCCTAGTTGGGGATTTGTGGAAGTCGGTTCTTGATGACGATGCTTCGGCGCCGCCGTTTCCACGGGGGTTGCTGGAGGCTTTAGCGCGCAAGCTTTGTGCTGAGGACCAGCGACCATCCCTAGGGGAGGATATTAAATGTGAGTTGGATACTCTGCTTTCGATTTTATTTACTTGTGAACTTGGCTAATTGTGAACGATTTTAGGGGCGTGCTTTGACAAGGAAGAGTGCACTAGATGGGCTGGGGAAACCTGCCTCGCCGCCACGGCTCCTACGGCTTCTTCGGCTGTTGGGCGAAGCGAGTTCTTACAAGTTTGGAAGGATTGCCTACCAGAATCCTGGAGGAAGGATGTTGCTCTCTCGAAGTTGCCGGAGGATTCATACCAGAGCCCTGATCCTACGACGATGTTCTTTGTTGAAACATCTCAGCGAAAACAGACTACCAAAGCTCCAGCTGCTGGAGCCGCGAAGCCCAAGGCTAAAACAACCAGAAACTGGCATGAGTTATTGAAAAATCAAAAGCGCTGAATGCGTGCGGTTAACGCAGCGTAATTGCCAGTCAGCCTCCAGTCTATGATGCTGGTTATGTCTAAGAACATCATGCTCACAGTTGCCGCCCGAAACGTCCCAGGTTTCTTATCTGGGAAATATGTTGAATGCAAAATGGAAAGAAAGAAACAAAGATAAGAAAAGACCATCCCGAAGATTAGACCATATGGTCAATCAGCACCAGGTAAACTTCTCGTTCAGGAGCCACTGCACGTCGTTACCCAGTCCATGCTCTGCGCCAGTCCATCGCAAGCTAGAAATGCTGCTCTCCTCGCGGTGTTCCACTGCAGCCTTCGGGTCGAGAAGAGATACCGCTTTCTGCAACAAGGGAGAAGGATTCCAGAATTCCACCTTGCTCAAATTCCATTCGTGAGCTTCCAATTGAGCCCGTCGCAAAATAGCAGCCATAGCTTCTATCAATGCTTGTTCATCTTCAGGTGATGACGGGTCATCGTACACCCAGCGCAGAATATACAAAACATTGTCCTCAGGAGCTTCACCAAAGTTGCGATTCCATACACAATACACGTGGGTCTCGTCGTCACCAGCTCCCTTAATGACAGGGGGAGATCGGCTCGAGAATAGCTTTTCTGCAAAGAACTCCTCACGAGCCCAATGCCAAACGAAATGATCGAAATCGGGAATAATGGCCATCTTGGCACCGGCTGATTGGGAAGCAACCTGCATATCCTTCCGTAGCTTGGCAAGGGTATTTTCATCACAAATGCAGTCCTGGACATCCTTTGCAAGCAGTGCTCTCGTTTTGCTCTTCCCCACACTACCATTCAGCACTTCCTTCGATAGTGGTGGCAATGACATGTGTGAAGACTGGAACGGCTCCCATCCAAACTGAGCGTAGAACTTCTTACCAATATCTGAAAAAAGAACAGTGAACAGTGACTGTCTTCGAACCTCCTTTTCCATCTGCCATGTTGGCAATTTCTGGCTTAGCTCTTGAAGCATCCGCTTCGCGTAGCCCTTACCCCGGAATTCAGGCCGACTGTAAACACTCCCAATGCCGTGGGTCTTGACATCTTCAACTGTGCCGTCATGAGCCAGTAAGGCCTTCTTGCGGTAAGTTTCACAGGAACTAAGAATGGTGCGGTCACCCTCGGGTTCGGAGCGGTCGACCAAAATCCAACAGGTGAGGTTCTCCCGAGTCAGCCGTTGGCTGTAGAGGTGATTCTCACGCGCAATATACGCGTCGATGTCCAGGGGTCCTTTCCAGGCCACGCTGTTGAGCTTGATGGAGTCGATGCGCTCCTCTGGGGTGGCAGGGACTAGAATCAGATCTGGCGAGTCTCCATCTGGGAGAGTTGGAACGTTTGCAGCAATCATATTGGTGCAAGTGAAGTTGAAGCTACGCAGGCGTTGAGATGGAAGAACGCTCTGATATTTAGGGAACAGATTGACTCAAAACAGCGTTATCGAGTCAAGTGAAGGAGAGCTTTCAAACAGCTAGGTGTAAGGATGAAGATAAGGAAGTAGAAGCGTGAAACGATCTATTGAAGGTATCCACCGTGGGGAAAGTGAGAGAAAAGAAAAAAAATCCGGGGTCAGGAGTCACAATGAGTTGTTTCCAAAAGTGGATTCCGCTTTTCTCGGGGGATCCATGGACTGGGACGAGAGGAGCCTGGAGCCAGATATAAGAATCGCGGGATTCTTAGTGTTGCACCAACCAAGCCGGATTGTCTCGCTTCATCCCCTCATTTCCCCGCTCCAATTGCTCCATGTACATCGTGATCCGGGCCGGAGAGTCTTGCTTTACACGGTGACAAACGGGCTGAAAATTGTTTCTCTTTGTCAAAACCAACCGAGGGGAAGCGATGGCAAGCGGATCTCGACTCGACTGGCAGTTAGAGGTTGAAGCCCGGCTGGAACTGCCGTTGACGTAAGGTGTGGGGCACCTGATAGGGTACGGGTGGGTCACGGGGCGTCCTAGGTATGATCAAGCATGTCCCAGCTTAAGTTCAAAGAGAACTTACTTATCGTGCTAGTACACCGGTTCTTTCTGGAGATAGCTCATAGGTCATCTGTTCTATGACAGAATTAGTTCTGAAACATGCCGTCGCTGACCGGGATACTAGATAGCAGACCTTGCAGACTGCTATCCACGATAGAGGACCGTATCACAATTTGAACTTGAATGAATCGTATTCCGTTACAAAATAGAGCACTGCAAGCAATATTTTACTATTCAATCGGTTTGAATATATTCTCTCTCTTTTCTATATCAAATTGCTCTCTAAAATCAAGAGAGTCCGCATATTGAAACTGCGAGCTGACATCATCCTAGACTTTGTAGATTGAGACGACAAGATCATACACTATGAGGTATTCACAATTAAGAGAATGAGAATGTGAAACTTGAGCTTGGATCAAAAGCTCTTTAGATATTATATTTAGTTCCTTACTGTTATCTCGCATTGCACCAACTTGAAACAGCCAACTGTACATTTCATACTTCAACTACGAAGGACGGGGTCCCACGGGGTACTATAGTATGGAGATTAGCCCCAACGCATTTGATTGGTCTTTCACTGTACTGATGAACTTCAAGTTGATCTCAGCTTCACGTCTTGAAAATGCTCACAATAAAACTTCAATAAAATTAGAATCTCGAATATCCATTACTTTGCTAATTATAATTTGCAAAATCACATGTAGCATTCCCCCATGCTATACCCTCATACTACTTCAAATTGTTGTACCAAGCTTAGCAGCACCAACTGCAGCAGCCATCATCATCCTTCTTAGTATTATTATTGCTGGATCCACAGCATCCCGAGTCATCATCATCATCACAGCAGCAACAGCCACCACAGCAGCCCCCACAACAGCCATCATCATCATTGCCATTACCACCGCTACCACCAAATCCTCCTCCAGTATTCTGTGGCTGTTGATAAGCACTAGTATCCTGGGTCCAGTTTCCACCCATAGTGTTCTGCTGTGGCAAGTATTGGTCATTAATAGTATCATTGCGATAATCGTCGTTGCGATAGTCGTCATTGCGGTAGTCATCGTTGCGGTAATCGTCATTGCGATAGTCGTCGTTGCGGTAATCATCAGTCCGGTAATCATCGGTGCGGTAGTAGTCATCGTTACGATAACCGTCATTGATATCCTGCACCTCAGTTCTCTGCGTCTCAGAGTCCCTTATATACTGTTCCTGGATATAAGTCTCTTCACGATATCCCTCATAAATCATCGCCCCGCCCACACCAGCCGCTGCACCAACAGCAGCGCCAGCCAGAACCTTTTTACCATCCGATCCATGATGTTGCTGCTTTGGCTGCTGATGTTTCATAGCTTGTAGCTCATGGTTTGTCCGTGCATTCTGTTTTTGAAGATCCGCATATTGCTTCGACATCTGTTTCTGAGCTGCCGCACTTTGATGCGCCATTTGTTTCTGAGCTGCCGCACTCTGGTGTGCCATTTGTTTCTGAGCCGCTGCATTCTGATGCGCCATTTGCTTCTGTGCCTGAGCGAACTGCTTCTGCTGCGCGGCATTCTGGCGTTGCTGTGCTGCGGCTTGGTGCTGTAGTGCTGCAGAATTGTGGCTAATCTGGGCAGTATTATGGGCGATCTGACCTCGTTGGACGTTTTGTTGGTGCTGAACTTGAGCAAGTCTTTGGCTCGAGTTGTTACGCTGATGCTGGGGTTGCGGTCTGTATTGCATCTGGGGTGCTGAGTGGGGTTGGGCCGGGTGAATGTGAGCGGCCGCCGGATGCTGTGGACCCCTTCCTCTATTTGCAACTGGCTTATACTTGGCTGGAGGCATCTTTGAGGCTAATGGTGATGTATGGGTAGATAAAATAGGGATGGGTAGCTTTTGGTTGGGTTATACCTAGGTATGATGGCTTGATCGGGGTGAAGAATGCCGCTGGAGCGGGGAATAAGATGGCATTTATGTCCAAACCGTTCTATTCTCAGAGCACAGGGTTTTTATTCCGATACACAGATGTGGCTTCTTTACTTTTTTCTTATTCAGTGGGTCAGCTTCTCGGCTCGGCGTTCTTACCCAATTTTAAGAAGGCTAGAGCCTCATTCATAGCTCTGGGTTTAGAATACTAGGATCTGTTTCGGTACTGCCACCCTGCTCAGCCTGGAATAACCTAAAATAGTACTACTGAGCAGAATAATAGGCTATGCAAACCCACATATTATCCATTTGATCTTTTTTTGTCGGGCTTGATTAGGAGCAATGCCCGAAAAAATAGCATGGATGTATGCAAGTCCCCTCGTGGGGACTCCCGAGCAGGCAGTTCAAGGGGAAACTAGGGCTTATTCGTAATAGCTTAAGCCAAATATAGAGTTTGATTGCTATCTCCTTGATAAATTTGATTCAGCTGAGTCCACATAACATAAGGATGTGCATGCTTCACACATATGTACCTCTGTCAACCCCAGTTTTAGCCCCGAGAATACGAGCGCCACAGCCTTGTCGGCTCCATGCGTAGCTAGCTGTACAACAAATTGAATGAACGCCCCGGTGACAAATTCATCCTTTCAGAGATTGAATTAGATTTGAAATCATTGACACTACGCACTTCACTCGTTTGTCATGAGAATCATTTGTTTTATAATTGAATTTGTCCCCAAATTGGACCGATTTGCAATGTCACGACGGTGTTGATATACGAAGATTGACTGCCAAGTATGAACTTGAAGCCTAAGCTGCATGTCAGCAACGCCCCCATGCGGCTGACCACACTAAGAGACGCCAAAATTTGGCCAGTTTGGTCTAGAACTTGAACAGGCAAAATTTTCTGAGCAATGTAAATATTCATCCATCGAGACAACTTATTATCACGATTTCTTACTATAGGGAATCGAAATTTATTACTAGTACTACCTTAATCGCTGTGCATTCAAAACAAAAGTAGCGATTCCAACATGACAATATGCATAATACCTAGTACTAGTAGTTAATATAAAAGAAGGCGATTCCAAAATGCTTGAGTAAGCTGTCTGTCAGATATTCCTTGCTTTGCTCTTGGATTCTTTCCAGTCTAAAAGAGTATGATGCTATCTGCGAAGGCAATATTGAGGTACAGCTTGAAGCTTGAAGCGAAAGAGGTTGTTGCCACCGCTGATGGAACCAACTCGGCCAATGTAGCGAGTTTCGCTGGATAAATTAAGGCGCTCCAACATGATTACCTATTCAGATATTTCGATCTGAATAAGCATGTTTTCTGAGCCCCTTGCATGCTTTACTAGTAATATTCTTCTATGAGTAAGCCGAGTACTAGTTACTAGGTACATTTCCTCAAGGTTGCCATTGTATGAAATTCGCTCTCTCATCTCGTATTTCCTCTCAAGTAAGAACTGACCCCGTTCAAGTTTGTCTTATTTCTTGAGAACTAACGACTATTTTCCAGGGCTTTATTTGATCTAACTCGTCGATTCACTCATGCAAGGGACCAACCTCGTGCATCAAAGGAATTCGAGGAGCGACGCAGATCATGTGAGATGGCCCCCATACTAGGCTGTGCAGGGCCATCTCGGGTAGTACTTTGTCATGACTTCAAGTTGCTTTGTCCTTTCGCTATATCTTTATTCCAAGAACAAAAGCAAAAAGACGTTTAGATGATACCTTCAAAGAAGAAAGGCTCGACGAAGCGGTCCAGGACAGGATGTCGCACATGCCGGTTCGTCAATATCAGTACTATCCTTGAGCGTCTTCTCAATTACTAATAATTGATACTATGGCATTATCAACAGAGCCCGACATGTCAAATGTGACGAAACCCCAGGATCCTGCAAAAGATGCATAACCTCTGGCTGGAAATGTGAAGGATACGACGTTGCACGTCTATCATATCTTAAAACCGCAGACAGGGGACTCACTTCTTCGCTCACCCTCTATCGAGTCTACGAAGCATTTCCAGGCGTCGGACCCGAAGAAAAAAGAGGTCTCGCTTTCTTCCAAAGCCTGACCGTTCCAGCGCTTACGAGCTTTTTCGATAATGAACTATGGACTGATCTAGTTCTTCCCATGTGCTACCAAGAACCTGCCGTCAGTCATGCAGTTGTAGCGCTGAGTGTACTGCATGAGGACTGCGAAGTTCGAGGAGTGCCGCTTTTTCGGGAAGACCTATCGCTCAGTCGTCATCGATTTGCTCTGGGGCAGCATAGTCGCTCTTTGGCAATCTTGAATCAACGACGATACTCTCAAGACCCGAAATTTCTTGAAGTCGTTCTAACTTGCTGTTATCTGTTTATCGCGTTCGATCTAATGCGTGATAACTATGATTCTGCGCTGCTACACCTCAAGCAGGGTCTTGCTATTGTGTATGAGATACACGGTCGAAAAAACCATACTACTATTGTCCCTGTTGCTGGGGGGGTAGTAGCACCAGCACTCGAAGTAGCATTGACACGTCTTCGAGATCAAAGTTTTTTTTTTTGATATAGGTCCCGCCTATACTATCATTAGTCATGAAAGTGTAGAGTCCAATTATGGATTCAAAAATTTGCAAGATGCACGGTTAGCCTTAGATGGCATAGTCAGTCGTCTGATCGATTTTGTGATAGCAGAGAAGGATCATATGACCGAAGATCTTCATGATCTCGCCGATGACATTCGAGCCGCTTGTTTCCCTACTCTATTCAAGGCGAAAAGAGAGCTAATCTTGAATTTCGAAACATGGAAAGAGAGACTTGATTATTCAGAAGTTCATACAATGCCTATTGGAGATCAAAAGGATGCGCGAGGACTCGAGGTACTCCGTTTACATCACCTGAATTACTACGCAATCCTCCAATCGGTTTTGCTTCAAGACAGTCACTCATTCTGGGCGAATAATGTGGAGTATTTTGAACAAATGATAGTTCTTTGTGAGCGGATTCTTGGGAGCTTTCAAGATGAAAAAGGCACAAATCCACGGCCGACTCTGGTGCTAGAAATCGGAGTCAATGCGTCTCTTTTCTTCGTTTATTGGAGATGCCAAGATTCCGGTCTACGGCATCGAGCTGTTACGCTTATGGAGGAATGGCCCCATCGAGAAGGATTATGGGATTCTATCGGCTCGCTGGGTGCACGAAGTAAGTGTTTCTCGGCTTCATAAGAGAGGGGAGTTCTCGAGGGGTTATCTGTTCGTTTTTGAATGAGATACATTTGTGACTGCCGAATACTAGTACTCCAGGGCTAGTAGTAGTAAGCCTCATGTGAAATAGGAGATTAAACTGCCTCGACGTTTACTATTGACTGCTAGCGCTCGCAGAAGTGTACTGAGAGCCCCGGTGTTCATAGTCCGATGGCGCCAGGTGTGATGAACAAGCAGGTACACAAAGATAGATTCATTTGGATAGACAGAACTAGAGAAAGCACATTAGAGATAGAAAACTCCCAAAGAAAACATTTGAAGACATCCTGAAACCTTGGAAATGCAGAAACCTCACAATTACGAAAAACCACCAATCATAGATCATGCAAGTCTCACACCTGCTGTTGGAAAAAGATTTGTCAGATGCATCAGTGTGAGACGAAAGATATGAAGAACAAGATATCGCAAACACAGAAATAATGTATAAGACTGAGGGATCTGCCGAGCGGCATTGGGAGTTTGGTTGCTAGGTAGTTGAATTGGCTAGAAAAAAAATTGAGAATCATGTAGTTGAGAGAGATTCGACAAAGGAGACGAATGAAATACATCAAAAAAATGAGATGGTATGAAGTAATAAGGCCGAACCGCAAATAAAAAAAGATCAGCATAGAGAGTCAATACTCGGGGATTCAGCACACAATGCAAGAGGGATAACGAGCTGAGTCGAAGAATAAAAAGACCAGTAATCAAAGTGGGAGTAGAGGAAGTTGAGAAGGAATGTCGTGACGAAGGAAGGATAGAAAAAAAAAGCAGAGGGTTGGGGGGAGGGGAGAAGTGGTTAAAGGATGAGCGAAAAGGAAAGATATGAACCTGATCTATGTAAGTATGAAAAAAAAATGCCATGCGAGTCCCAAAAATCGACCGCTCCCCGTTTTATATATTTGCGCCACATTCTTGCGGACGGCAATTCCTAGTCTCCTCGTCCATAATGTATGTTCGATCATTGGTCACGCTAAATCAAGAATGAGACTGAAGTGGGAGTCGACAGATAACCAAATGAACAACAATTTCCACAGATTTGACACAAATATATCCCGATAAGGAATTATTGTTCAAGGTGGCTGTTCTGAATCCACCGGTTCATTAAATTTCTGCCGTGCTTCTTCCACCCACAACTCCAAACGTAGCTCCCCGGCTTCCACACGTCGCACCGGTACAGTTTTGGCGCGGCCGTTTGACACTGGTGGAGGCGGCCGCTGAGGCTCACCATTCCGTACTTTCGAGACGGAGAAAGGAGCGGTACAGGATCGGAGGTGTACTTTGCCGGGCTCGGCTACAATCCATGTTTGTTCTTCGTTGGTCGTTCCGGCAGGAGGTAACGCGTCCTCCCGCACTTCAATGCAGACAGTAAAACTGAATTCGTCGTCTCGCGGCAGCGGAGTTAGTCGCGCGCATGCTGATGCGAGTCGGGCCAAACAGGCTCGAAATTGCGACTCGAGATCAACTGAAGTTGGCGCGGGGCCCCGGTCAGAGACGGGGGCGCCTGGATTGGATGAGTCTCCGTTTCTGTCTGAAAATGTGGTATCTATATCCTCAGCTGGAGCTCTTGGGAAGCCTGATAGATCAAATGCATATCGTTCGAGGGGCTGATTTGTGCGGAGAGATGAAATGATGATGCTGACTGCGGTAATTGTGCCTTTTAAGATCTCTGTGCCGACCGCGATTGATGCATCATTAATGTAGTCACACACTTTAGGGTGACGAGATTGTCGGACAGGATAGTTGTATGCCCGGACGGGTAGGAAAGTCGCGCGCGGATAGACGGAACGCAGGAAAAGTATTTGATGAACGGACACGGTCAGGAAACTTGTGAATGACGCCGCCAGCGCCGATTGGTTGGTAGGCAGCGATCGAGTAGCAGGGACCGGAGCGGCGAAAGTGGTCATGGTGGTGGTGCTACTGGTCTCACTGGCCATCGGCATTGCCGTCGAACGATCCGGAGTCGGTTCCACGGTAAGGGTGATCTTGACGGAGTCTCGAGGAATCTGAATGATGTTCCACCCTGAAGCTAATCATCGCTCTGCCTTTCTAAAATCATCGGTCAACTCGAGAGTTTTTTTTTTTGAGGGATCATGTGTGGTAGTGAGTGGGTGGTGTTGTGGTTTTTCCCAGATGGGAGAGAGCCGGGGTCGATTATCAAGGAATTTTTTTCCCGCCGGTCCTCGGCCAACAACACATTGAATCGGGGAGAATGTGCGAATAGACGATACGGTCGGAAAATGAATAGAATAGGTATGCAAGATGCAGGGAGGTCAAGAAAAATGGGTGTCGACGGGGAGGAAAAGGTAGGAAAGAGGGGAATAGTTGGTGGATTGGTGATTGGTGATTGGTGGTGGATTGGTGGGAGGGGAGGGAGGGGGTTTTTGAGGAAACAGAAGAACGTACGCTTGGGTGGACAAAACGACACGATGCAAAGCCTCAGAGCATGAGGGATAGAATATGATATGATCCTAAGCGCCGATCCCAGAGAAAGAAAAGAAAGGTAACTTTTTTGGCGAAATAGTATAGTCGGGACGAAGAGGGGAGGGCGAGGAGGGGCTTAAAGCGAAAGTGGACGGCGAGGGGCTCGAGAGGGGCGGGGAGCCGTCAAGTGAAACGGCTAAAAAGAGGCTCAGGGGCCTTTCGAAAGTGGGCGAAAGATCGGGCGACAAAAGAACAGATAGAAAGACGATGGTGGTTCACGATGTACCCTGTATGGCTCGCTCGAGGGGAAAAGCAGGAGTGGAAGAGGCAGACGGTGGAAGTCACCGCTGTCCGTCACGTGGTTGCGTCATTCTACAGCCATGAGATATGAACATCTTTTGAAAGTCGCACTTTAAGGCGAGTAACTATGCTTTTTTGTCTCTTTTTTTTTGGCTAATTTGCTATTAGATGGTAATTTTAATTTTTGTTTCATCTAATTTAATAATATGCCGGTTTTTATGTGGTTGGTCTATGTCATTATTTTATGAACCTATTGTGTACTACCAAAAGTACTTATTGCATGTTGGATGAGGAATGCCCAAATACTGGCAGTACCTGGTACTAGTAATACTGCCCACTCATTCAACTATACAGTCCACCCTTGGTGCACACCGTTTACCTTATTCTGTATTGTGAAGCATATTGTTTCTTGTGCTGTTTTTGCCGTCTTTTTTTCTTTCTTTTTTTTTCCTTTTGCTCTTTTCTATTCCCCACTGAGGGGGTTAGTGAAGTGGGTGTAGTCATCTCAGACACCCAACGAGGGGCGATCATCGCAGCCAAGCGAAAGAAAAAAAGAAGGGAAAAAAAGGGTGATATAATATCAGTACTAATAAGGAAGAAAAAAACTAGAGAGAAAAAAAAAACACAAGACCTGGATAACCCACTCCATACATGGGCCATGGAACCATCGGCCCAACCGTGGAATGAGTGCAAGAACTGACGGGGTATAGCCGAGCAGGAAAAAAAACCCCCTCCATCAGCCCAAGGTTGTGTGTAAGCTTAACTACTTGCTGTATTCATCCCGATGTAGTGTGACCCAGAGGAGTTTAGGGTGAGCGGCACAGAAAAAAAAAAGGTCCCTTGACTTCGATCTCTCGTATCTCCCAACCTCGAATGAAAATTCAGAATGATATTTTAAAGACCCATACACTTGGCCGTGTTTTCTCAGCTGATCTTTATCTAGCCTAATTTCATTTCCATTTGCTGGGGTTTAATGTTTTAGGTTAAGTCGGATGCTAGTATACCCTAGGGTAGGTAAATTTTGTATCACTTCAAAAATGTGCAAGCCTTGATACTAGCAGAAAATTCCGTGCTTCAAGTTCAGTATTATTAGATCAAAGCTCCAAAAAAAAGATCTTCATTCCTTGAAAGGAGGGGCTTAAAGAAATAGAATTACTTGGGGAAAGAAGGTATACCGAGTGCGATTCGAACGCCCGATCCAGAGCTGCAAATCCTCTGTATCAAATTGTACAAATCTGCAGACCTTCAAGTTGACAATGAGCATCTCGTAGATAGCTCAGCCTTATTGGTACTTAGTAAACACATCTACTCACAGCCTGAGGATTGTCTAGGATTGTTTTAGACTAAGATGAAAAAGAGTCTAAGAATAAGACTTCAGCTTCTATCTACCTAAGACAAGTTTTGACACTGTTCAAGAATTCGTATGCCGGGATCACTGTAGAAGAAAAATGTTGAGAGCATCGGGAATATCTCGAATTCCCAGCTCACGCTCTCTTTGTACTGCTATCAAAACCTCAACATCGTGAACTTGCAGTCCCAAGGCAGAAGCAGCGAGCGGTGAGCGGTAAAGTCAAGAGAAAGTTCAGGATCGAGGGAAATCAGCCAAAATCAGCTGCAGAGGACGAGGACACAAGGGCCCTTTCACCGATGATCATCTTCCCCAAATGACGGCAGTGGCGGCATGGGATCTCCCTGGAGAGACGCCCCCCGTACAGTCTAGTGCGAAGCTGTACGCTCATAGGGTCCGTCTCAAGCAGCCCGATTATCAATGCCATGGATTGTAGTCTTCCATCAGTTTCTACTCTTTCGAATCTGTCACCACCGCGGCGATCGTCAGCCGCCTTTTCCGTGATCATTGATCGTGGGGTGGCAGTGAGGAGGGGCAGGGTCTAGCGTCTTCCGTAATGCTCTCCGCCGGTGTATACAGCAGTACCGGAGTACATAGTAACTTATGTCGTAGTAGTATTAACTGACCACTACTCATCAGTTCACCTCAAATTACTGTGTGCTTATCCTCTTCTTACAGTAATATACAACGCGAATCGGAATGATTCTAGCATGGACAGCTTCATTGGCTGACTCCAAGTCAATCCAGTACATTACCAGCCTCGTACAGTGTAACAGGGTGGATTCATCCTCGCTCAAGGTGACGTGTTGAATTAGCTAACCCGGGGAAGTTCGAAAAGTTCCGAGATAGTTGCAGGAGGATCCTCCTCGGATTTTGGATCTCGAAGCAGCCCTAGATTGCTAGTATATAGACTCTTTTGATCCCCGCGAAACCGGAGGGGCTCGGGTTCGTTGGGACCGATGCCATTTATTATACTAGTATAAGTAGGTATTGATGCCAAGAATCAAGTTTAAATTGCTGACAATTGTGTTTCATCGTCGGCTGGTGATTAGAGGACTCCTCTAAGGCCAAAGACTTAAAATCTAGTCTATCTTAGGGTTTAGCCAACGTTGTTTACAACCAAAGGTACCTAGTATAGTAGTTATTCATTGGTGGAGTGCGTCTAGGATGCTTTAGTATAGCCAGTTCAAGGTACAACCTAGAGCACTTTTCTCCCAGGAAGAGATCGTGAAGTACCTGTTATTTTCAAATTGGATCATCTTTCGAATCCTTCAAGTTGAGCATCTCGGTATATACCATGAAGAATCAACGACCAGGAGTATGTTTTCAATAACTGTACGCCGTAGTCTACATAGTGAATAGTTATCCAGTGTATCCCATGGCTTACCGCCTCCGCTGCCCCTCCGCGTCTCCTTATCGCAGCGCGCGCAGATGAGAGCAAACTTCTTGATCCCACCACTCTGGTGACCTCCCTCCAATCTGCTGGACTCCTTTGTGATCAATTGGTCATCCATTGTATCCGCCATGGAGCAAGAACTCTTGACGCTCCTGGCAAACACCCAGTCGCCCCAGGCCGACGCCAGAAAATCCGCAGAACAACAACTCCACGCCCTGTACTCGAATGAATCCTTCCCCGTTTCTTTGACCGCAATTGCCTCTCACGAGTCCGTCCCCGTGAACCTACGCCAATCAGCTCTGTCAGTTCTCCGCACTTTCATCGCCGCCGGTTGGTCGTCCAGTCTCGACGAGTTCAAGGGTCAGGTCCTTGTCAACGATACAAACAAGGCACAAATCCGCCAGGCCCTCCTCGAGCTTGCGACCACTATCGAAACCCCCGAGCGCAAGGTCAAGGCCTCTGCTAGCTATGCTGTGAGCAAGGTTGCTAGTGCCGACTTCCCCGATGACTGGCCTGAGCTTCTCCCCGCCTTACTCCATATCATCAACGATGCCTCCACCACCGATATCGCGCTACACGGCGCTCTGAAGGTTCTGCTGGATTTGGTAGATACTGGATTCGGAGAGGAGCAGTTCTTTACTGTCGCTCGAGACCTTGTTTCGTCTCTTTTCGCAGTAGCAACCTCTGAGACCCGCAAACCTATACTACGAGCTCTCGCGGTCGCCGTCTTCAAATCATGCTTTGATACACTAGAGATGGTTCTGGAACAACACAAGCAAGAAATCAAGTCGTTCGTTGATGAGATGCTTAGTGGGTGGTCTCCATACTTTGTTTCGACCCTACAGGCGCCCTTGCCCCAGCCTCCATCAGAAGAGGAGGCGAACAAATCTGGTGATGTTGCTACTCAGTGGCGTGGATTCATTGCCTTGAAGATCCAAGTCGTTAAGGTATGATTTTCAAGCTATAGCGTTGTAACCCTCCTCTCCTAGCTAACGACTAAATTACTCTAGACTTTGATGAAGATCCGCATGGTCTTCCCTGGTCTTCTCTCAGCCCCAAGCCCGAGCTACTTCTCCACTGCATGGACAGAACTCACCAATGCTCTGCCGCTCTACCAGAATTTCTTTATCGAGAACGAGCGACAAGGTCGTCTGGAGGATGTGGATGGTCTCTCCTATTCGCTGGATTTCCTCGTCCTGGAAGAATTGGACCTAATTCAAACTCTGCTGAAGGCCCCGCCTGTGAAAGCAGAGCTACAGCAGCAGCTTCAAAATTCTGGTACCGCGGCAGGCTCATCTGGATGGGTGCCGGAGATCATGAAACTGTGTAGCTCCTATGCACAGATTACGATGGAGGAGGAAGGTCTTTGGGAGATCGATGTGAACTTGTTCCTCTCAGAGGAGACCTCAATTACCGCCAACTTTACTCCCCGAACTTGCAGTGCCGACCTTGCGATCAAGACTGGTGAATGGCTAAAAGAAAAGGCGGCCGAAGCACTTCTGACCCATATGAACACCCTCTTCGCGGATTCCTCAACTTCGTAAGTGCTTTCGTCTTTCTGGTAACCTGCTATACACTGAACTGACCCATATCTTAGTTGGAAATCCCGCGAAGCGGCCCTCTATGTCTTGAATGCCTTGCTAAGAGACTTCGGCGAGGTCTCTCAGCCTATCTCTTCAGAGCTCGCAACTCACTTCAACCAGTTTGTCCACTACGCTCTCCAGCAAGAGCAGGAGCTTCTACGTGCCCGAGGCTACCTCGTTGCCGGAGCATTGGCCAAGGTTGCTGGCGACAGCTTCCAGCAGATCGCCACTTCATATCTAGAGGCTTCATTGAAGGCGATTGCTGAGGACTCCGCAGAGGTTGTCAAGGTCGCTTGTATTCGCGTTCTACAGGATCTTATTCCGTCCCTGCCAATCGAAGTGGCCCGCCCCTTCCAGGTCACTGTGATCAATGCTATTTCGGAGTTTGTTTCAGCACATGACCTACGCGACCAGACCGACTGCGACGATCTCAAGGTGACGCTGGCAGAAACCCTCCGAGATGTTATCATGGCCGACTCCTCAGTGGTACTTTCGTCTATTGCCATCGATGTGTTGTTCAACATTGCAAGCAGTGGAGCTGAAAACTTCCAGCTTACGATGACTGTGACTGAAGCCTTTGAGGATATCGTGGATCAAATTGCCGATCTTGGCCCTGACGCTTACCGCCAACTGTGTGAGAAGGTACTTCCATCTCTAATGGGTGCCATCGATGTTGGCAATCTCACCGAAGAGAACTCTTTGACCAACTTTGCCGCTGATCTGTTGCGAGCTCTCGCTGAGCGAAGCCTTGAGCCCATGCCGGCTGGCTTTGTGGAGACCGTGATGCCCAAGCTGAACCGTTTGCTTCTGGACTCAAGTGAAGCTGAATTGATCCGCCCTGCCACCGAGGCAGTTCGCTACATGCTTTCACACGACTTTGCTCAATTTGTCGCATGGCGAGACCCGCAATCCGGAAAGGAGGCAATCGAGGTTGCTCTAGTGATCATCGACCGTCTCCTGGGCCCGGCCGTGGACGACAACGCGGCCACTGAGGTCGGACAACTAGCAGCCGAGCTGGTTGAACGCGCTGGATCGGAGCGTCTGGGACCTTACCTGCCGCAACTCCTGCAAGCTGTGGCTCAGCGTCTGGCGACGGCGCATCAAGCGCAGTTCATCCAGAGTCTTATCCTTGTTTTCGCCCGATTGACATTGATTAGTGCGCGTGAAGTGGTAGACTTCCTGGCAAATCTGAACCTCAATAATCAAAACGGACTTGCAGTTGTCCTGGGCAAGTGGCTTGAGAACTCTGTCAACTTTGCTGGCTACGATGAGATTAAGCAGAACATTTTTGCGCTGGCGCATCTCTACGAATTGAACGACCCCCGTCTGGCCGAGGTGGCTGTGAAGGGCGATTTGATTGTTGAAAACACCGGGCGAATCAAGACCCGATCACAGGCTCGCAATAACCCGGATCGATACACTACAGTACCCGCCCCATTGAAGATTATCAAGGTCCTCGTGGAGGAACTTTCGGCGGCATCCGGGAATAAGGAAATGGATGCGGCGACAGCTGCAGCCCTCGACGATGCGGGAAGTGATGACGGTGACGATGACTGGGAAGATATGCCCGGTCAGGTACTGGATCTGGGATTAGGTATGACCAAGCAGCAGTTGATGAGTTTTGCTGAGGGAGGTACCGAGAGTGTGTTCGGGGTGCGACGACGAGACGACGAGACTCAGGCGTACCTTGGGGAATTCTTCCGACGGGCATCGACACAACAGGGATTCCAGGAGGTGTTTGGGGCTCTCACGCCGGATGAGCAGGCCAAACTGCAGAATCTGGGATAAAAGTACTAGAGTATAGTTAGGTGAAGGTACTGAGAGCTACCCTAGGGTATGTTTCGTCGATTGTGAGACGAGCTGAAGTTTACGTGAACTTGAATACCATTGATGTTTTTATGATCTATGATTCTACAAGGTCAACAAGGTCAGTAATTATTGACGCCATTCGTATAAATCCATGATATTATGCATAATCAAGTACATATGCAATGTAAATAGTGTACAATGTACACTACTCCGTACTAAATGTACTAGTTAGATACTCGGCTGAATCAGCCCTCAGCCTTCAGCCAACCATTCTCGAGTCAAGCTGAGCGACGCAAGGAAGGGCCCGCAGAAGTGGAGACGAGGGCCCAACTGGGCGGGACGCAGGGATACAGTTCTTCTTTCTCATCTCTCACTGGCATCTCTCATCTCATCGCTGCATTTCTGCATTTCTGCATTTTGCATCTCTCGGTCTCGGTCTCTCGCATACCTAGTGACTACACTAGGGTATATCCTGCATACTACGGAGTACTCTCTCCCTCTTCCAAGTTCCAAGGTTCTTTCTTCACTTTCCCTTCTCCACAGCCTGAATCAAACATACCAAAACTTGAATCTCCTGCAGTCAGCAGATCTATCCCGGTTCTCTCTCTCAATCTTATTTGATTAATCTTGCTTTTTCTTTTTCTTTTTCTTTTCGTCCCTTTCTTTTCTTTTTCCTAGGATATTCTCTCTTTCTCTCTACGCTAGTGTCTGTCCCCGCTGGCCGGAACTGCGGGGACTGCTGCATGGTTGGCCTATCGCCATCAAATCCAGCCGGGTGATGCATCACTCGCCGCCCCGACGACCTTTCTCTCGGTATTCGGCGATATCTTCACCCTCTTCAACCCCCCCCTTCCCTTTTCTTCTTCCTCCATTCTGCTCACTTTTTTCCTTTTTGGCTTGCTTTTCTCTTCTCTCCCCCTCTCCCTCTCCCTCTACTCTCTCATGTCTCAACCAAATCCCAACGAGAGTATTCAAGTCGATGTAAGCTTGCCCTGGATTCTCATTAGTTCCAAGTTCCTGTTAAGGTTATCTGTAAACACACATCATCCCATCCCACCGGGTCTACCCCTCCACAATTCAATTCAATCCAATCCCAATCCAGCTGCGCCACTTCTCCCATTTTCACTCTCTGATTATAAGATTTCCCAGACAAGCGACGATGATTCACTCTTTGACGCCAAATCAATTGTCGCTTCCGATCTATCCTTCGCTTCCTCAGTACGAGATTACTGTTATGAAAATGGCCGCAGATATCACGCCTATCGACATGGCCAATACCCATTTCCAAACGATGAAGAAGAACAAGACCGACTAGCCCTCATGCATCATCTCTTCAAGCTTCTCAGCGGTGGCGATCTCCATCGTGCTCCTCTCCCACGCGACCGATATCGCGGGGACCGCGCTCCAAACAGCTCCAGCTCCACCCGCTCAAGGTCAAGATCCAGCTCCAGTTCCAGCTCCAATTCGAATTCCAGTTCCAACCTCGACCCGGGGGAAAATGAACACGCCGACAAAAATGACAACGACAATACCTCATCTAACACCCCGCGAAGAATCCTAGATATAGGAACCGGTACCGGAGAATGGGCCCTTGAAATGGCAGAAGATCTCCCCGCAATCGACATAATCGGCACAGACCTAAGTCCCATCCAGCCAAACTGGGCCCCGCCAAACTGTCGCTTCTTCATCGATGACGCAGAGAGTGACTGGACTTTCACGCCCGGTGAAGCGTTCGATTATATCCATGCGCGCAGTCTAGGCGGTGGAATCGGCGACTGGCCGCGCTTACTACGGCAAGCATTCACGCACCTGAAACCGGGGGGTTGGGTCGAGGTTCAAGAGTTCGAGACCTGCGTGCTTTCAGATGATGAGTCGCATCTTCGGGCTACGGCTATTACGGATTGGCAGGATCGATTGAATCAGGCGAGTAAGCAGTTTGGGAAACCGGTTAATGTTGCGCCTTCGATTTTTGGGTGGATGGAGGCGGAGGGGTTTCGGAATGTTGCTGATGATATTTATAAGGTATTTCTCTGTTCCTGTGTTTCAAGGTTCCCGTATCGCTCTAACTGACCGGTTTCTATGTAGTGTCCGGTTGGCGGGTGGGCTAAGAATCGCCGATTAAAGGAAATAGGGCGTGTTGGCAAAGTGACGATCCTCGAAGTCGTCGAGCCATATACCCTCGCCCTGTTCACTCGCGTGCTAGGATTTACCTTCCAGCAAGCGCAAGAATACATGGAGAAAGTTCGCGCCGAGCTGGTGAGCAACAAATACCACCTCTACATGCGCTTCCACTTCATATATGGGCAGAAGCCATTGGATCATGCGAACGGTCAAGCCTCAAGTTCATGAGAAAGACGACGAGCAGTGACCACATTACGACTTGACGATCTCAAAATTCCCGCCTTCTTTTTTTTCCTTTCCTTTCCTTTCCTTTCTTCATTCCCTTTTTCATTTCCCTTTTACTACTACTTCTTCTTTACTCACGAATTCACGATTGATGACCTGCATTAATGTATAAACGCATTATCTATCTCCTTATGTACTAGACCAGCCAGCCAGTCCTCTCCCTCTCACTTATCCTCTTTATGAACTTGAAAATAAAAGGAATTCCGACAGATGCAGCAGTAGATCCAGCGACAGCGCACACTATCGAATAAATTCCCACCGAAATTTCTCTTAAAACATGAGACACGTCATATAGAGTAATACCCACTAGGCATTACATTACACCTCTGGATATGAGCTGCCCTGTATTGGCAGATGTTGGCCATGTCCCTGTCCCTGCCCATGTCCTTGGGCTTGGGCTTGGGTTTGGTCTTGTTGTTGCTCTTTACCGGTACTATTAACAGTACCCATCCCGCCGATCCCTAGGACTTGACAAATTCCCGAGACAGCCGCTTCAGGCGTAGCGCTCGCCCTTACAACGCCGATAACCTGGGCCACGGATTTCTCGTCACAGCTGCTAATTGTTTCGAGTAAGGTCTCCAGTAGGTCCTCTTTGCCCTCCGCTTTCCATGATTCCGGGATGGATTCGACTAGACCCGGGGTGAGTTCTCGCATGAGCGGGTCCGGCGGACTATGTATTTGAACTTGATGTTGTGGATGTGGATGTGGATGTGGATGTTGACGTTGATGTTGATGTTGTTGATGTGAGTGTGGATGTGGATTAACGGGTCCTAAAGACGAACCCTGAAACTGCGTATTTTGCGGAGGTGTAGGAAGCGGCCCATTAATAGAAGTCGAAAAAGGCGGTTCTGAAAAGGGGCCCATAAATTGGGACCCCATTGCATCGTGAGCCCATGGATAAGCTGATGCCGATGCCGATGCAGATGCAAGTGCGTGGTGATGGTCATAATCTGGTGTTGTTTTCTCGTAATAATCGCGTGTCGGGATGTAGCCCTGTGCATCCCCGTACGGCCCGTTCAGCTGCATGGGGGATATCCCGTGGAAGGGAGTAGTGCCAGTGGCAGTGGCATCTGGATGCATGATTGGTTGTGAAGCAATCCCTTGCAGGGGCACCGAGGCCGGAATGTCGCCGAAGGATGGAAGTTCGGGTTGGCAGTAGGCTATTGTTAGATCTCCTGTTTCTTTGATTTTAGTTAGATTTGGACAGTGAATCAAATCATTTGGTGGAAAAGACTAAAATGAAACTCACGATTTGAATAGTTCAGCTCCCCAAATGCATTTGCACTTGCGCCTGCGCCTGTGCCTGTGCCTATACCCGTAATCTCGGGCTCAGCTCCTCTCGTCCCATACGGGCCCGCCGTCGGATACGAGAAATTGCCAGACCCATTCTCACTGCCTGTGCTATCGGGACTGGTCATAGTCACCGAATTGGAATAAGTCATTGTAGTCGTCGAAGAACTAGGCGATGAACCAGCCCAGCTGCCATTGCCTTCATATTCGACTCCATTCACACTGGCACCTCCGAGTCCGCCGCCACCGCCATAACTATGCGCATGCGCAATGCGATTCATGCCGCTGCCGATGCCGCTGCCACTTCCACTTCCACTTCCAGTGCTACCTTCACTTGTTCCGCTCTTTGCGCCATTTCCGCCAAATTTGCGCGCATATTCGTGTCGGCGGCGAGCGGTTTTGGGAGTGGGTGCTTGTCGAGGGATCCGACTCAATTGTCCCCGCAGCTGAGTGACTTCGCGGCGTAGCCGATCGATGATCTCGGCTTGACTGATTTGCGCGTGGTCTTCGGCGGTAGCGAGGTATGTACATTCTGCTTCTAGGCCGCGAATAATACAGGCATGACAGGGTCTGGAGCGGTCGCACTAGAGATTGGAATTAGCGAGGGTTTCCTAACTTCACGGTGAAGCTACTTCAAGTTGAAGTTGATGCGGGTAGACTGTGGTGGCGGTGGGGAGATTCAAGCAGATAGAGTCCAGCCCGGATCACCTTAGGATAACTCAAGCTAGAGAGAGAGAGAGAGAAAGAGAAAGATATTGTACCTTTACTTTGCGCTCACGACAGCGCACACACGACTGTTGCGGTCGAATTTTAGTCTTTGAGTCGGGTGGCATTTCTCTCGACATGGCGCAGAAGAGAAAAGCTGAAAATTGAGGAGCTAGGAAATTCGACTTCATGATCTCCAGCCGTTAAGCCTAACGGAGTGGGGGGGGGGGACAGTTTCCAGGTTCCAGGGCTCTCCAGGGCTTTGCCTGTTGGGCTTAGGGGGATCCACTTGCTGTAAAAAGTAAAGACCCTCAGAGGTACGGAGTAATTAATTAATACCATTTGATGTACATCCTTTATGATGTGCTGCTTTTAGGGTTTCTTATATCTGCTTACTGGATAGCAGTGCTAGTGAGTATCTACATATATATTACCTACTTAGTGTACTACCTAGATAGCTACAAGGTATTCTACTGTACCTCAAGATAGTTAGCTCAAATTACCATAACTTGATCACATTTCTGCTTCCAGCTGATTTGCCCAATTAGGTGGGTCTTTCGTCTTCCTCAGCTGCACAATGCATACACAGTAATAGTAATTGCTTCTGTTGGCCCACTCCCTCTTCTTCCCCTCCATCTCCTCCTCCAATGGCAAATGTGATCTCTCAGATCCCGGTTTTCCCTCCCATTGGCAGCTAATCTGCAATGGAAATATCTGCAATCCCTAAACTCTTCCGCAGGCCACTCTCGTCATCGGATTGAGTATAAATCGACGTTTACGAGAATCCGAGTCGTGGTACGGAGTACATGTATTACCCATTCAAATATTCCTGATTAACTCCTGATATGGTTGAGCAGGGGCCATAGCTTAGAGCTTAGCTTCGGGAATAAGATCAGGCCATTCAAGTTCAACTTGGACATGATACTCGACAGTACTCTGGTACCTGATGGTAGCTATAACTCCCTTAGGTTTGCACTTGACTCTACCACTTCTTTTTTAACAATTATACTAGATTAAATACAGTCTACCAGGGACGACAACAATTACTAACTACTCTTAGGGTAGGGTACTAGCACTAACTATGCTGTGCACACGCAAGCATGCTGAAGCCCGTTATACCACTCCCTGACTCTGCATCCCCCAAATATCCGACTCATTCAGGTACAATCCTTCAGGCACATCTTAACCCCATCATCATGCATATAACTACCGGCCCGCGGATCGTGAGGTTCCACTCATCCGGGAGTCGGAGTTGTTCGCGCTCAGGGCTGCGCAGCCTCGATGCAAACTGCAGATCCCCACCGCGCAGGGACAAAACAAGCCTGAGGCGAGAACATCCTGATCGTCCAAGCACGTCCCATTCTTTAATTACTCTCTCCCTTATCGATGCCACCGTCGCAGTTTCTTGTTTCTTCGAGTCTGAGTACGACTTGCCCCGACGTATGATTCGTGTCGATCGCCCGCCTCTCCGGTGCGGGGAATCGGAATCGTGCATTGCAACGAGAATGGCCTTCGTCAAAGTCCATAAAGCTTGCCTTGTGTCTGCGTGCATCTGGGGGCCAGTACTATGTGATCTCGGAATTTGCGGCATTTGCTCAGATTTCACGTTCTTCAGACCCAATCTCGATCTGTCAGAGTTAGAGACTATCAGCTTGGCAACCCTGGAAATCTGATCTGATCCTGTTTTATTTCTTTCTTTTGGGTCATCTAGTGTTGCTTTTCTTTTTCCGAGTCTACACTACGGGATTCATTCCAAATATTCTCATCGTTTCAATTACGATATGCCAGGATCATCGACGCGGTGGTCCATCCCCACTGGAATCAGCATGGCCGGTCTTCTGATGGTCCAATCGCTCCCTGTTCAAGCGTCAATAGCTGACCCGACTCTCCTGGCAACACCACCAATGGGCTTCAATAATTGGGCACGGTTCGAATGTAACTTGAACGAGACCCTATTCACCGAAACAGCCCAGGCAATGGTCAACCGCGGTCTTCGCGATGCAGGCTATAATCGTCTCAATCTCGATGACTGCTGGATGACCCATGACCGCGCCGCTGACGGGTCACTGCAGTGGAACACGACTCTCTTCCCTCACGGCATTCCGTGGCTGGCCAAGTATGCGAAAAGCCACGGATTCCATCTAGGAATCTACGAAGACGCAGGCAATGCAACCTGCGGTGGGTATCCAGGTTCACTGGGACATGAACAACAAGATGCCGACAGTTTCGCCGATTGGGGCATTGACTACCTGAAGCTTGATGGGTGCAATGTTTTCTCCGAGGATGGGCGTCTACTGCGTGATGAGTATCGTCATCTATACAGCGAGTGGCACAAGATTCTAAGCGCTATGGAGAATCCGCTTATCTTTTCGGAATCTGCCCCGGCTTATTTCTCTACCAATGCTACGGACTGGGCAATGGTCATGGACTGGATTCCCAGTTACGGTGAATTAGCCCGGCACTCGGACGATATCATTGTTTACGGTGGAGATGGAAGTGCCTGGGATAGCGTCATGCTTAATTACCACTACCACACGCTGGTAGTGCGCTATCAACAACCCGGTTACTATAATGATCCCGATTTCCTAATTCCAGACCACCCAGGTCTAACGGACGTGGAGAAACGATCCCAGTTCGCACTGTGGGCTTCAATGGGTGCTCCTCTGATCATTAGCGCCTATATCCCCGATCTGTCAGATAGTGAGATCGAGTTCCTCACCAACAAGGATCTCATCGCCGTCGACCAAGATCCACTAGCTCAGCAATCAGCCCTTGTCAGCCGTGATAGTGACTTCGATGTACTTACTCGTTCCCTTGCAAATGGCGATCGTCTACTCACAGTCTTAAACCGAGGCAATGGCACCTCGAAGACGAAGATCCCACTCGCTAGACTGGGTTTAACCGATTCAGGATGCAAATACAAGGCTCGCGATTTGCTGACCGGAACTGTGTCGACCATTGAGGATGCCATCGATATCACACTGGAAAGCCACGCCACCAGCGTTCTCCGGATTACACCACCGCGAAAATGCACCAGTATCACACCAACAGGCATGATCCTCAACACAGCCACTAGCCACTGTCTAACCGCATCTTCTGACGGTATCAAATTTGAATCATGCAAAGCATCCGATTCCCAGATCTGGCACGTTTCGTCCAAGGGAACCAAGCTAACGCTAAGCCCTCTATCGGATAAAAGCAAATGTCTATCTGCTAGTGACGATAGCGGCGATGTTGCTCTCGCTTCTTGCGGTGGATCCGGTACTACCTGGTCGCACTTTATGACTGGCCATGTGCAGAGTGCTAATGGCGGTTGTTTGACGGAGTCCGCCGGGGATGGTCGTTTGGGAGCTTGTAGTTTGGAACAAGCGGGGCAGATACTGGGATTGCCGAGTGGTGTTCGTTTGGGGGATGGCGTTGCCAAGGTGTAGATCTTTTCTACGCTACGGAGTAGTGAGGTTGTAAATTGTGGGTTGTAGGAGGGGTCAATGCTTCGAGTTTGAGGAGCTGTACCCGTGGACTAGGTAGGGTGAGGACATAGGATGGGTACAGTGCAGCGTAGTGTTGTGTTGTGTTGTGTACATACTACATTAGTATCGCTATAGCTTGATTCTCGTGAGCCTTTGAAGAATCGTACATATCAACAACTTGCTTGAAACATTTCTCTTGCTGCACTAGTGTAGAGATATCTTAGGGTGTTCTATGTTTACGGGTCCACTCGGTGCCAGAGAGTTTCGAAATCGAGTGGGCAAAAAGCTGCAGATCTTCGACTTTGCCTAGATTGAAGACTCTAGATAAATCCCTGGATTCTGTAGTTACTAGTACATGTTCATTATTACTAGTACTACAGGCAGTACTACCTCCTACTAGTAGGTACTAATCTACGGATGAATCCTCTTGTTCAATAGAGATTCGAAACAACTTGAGCCTGAACGCTAGAAGACATCCTCCAAGGCTCTCAAATGCATCATATCAAACTCTATCAAGATCTAAGCTTTTCATACAAGATTTGAATTCTCTCATTGCAAGGTGTTCAGAATTCCATTAAATGTACAATTCGTTAGGATATGCAACATCCATCCACCAGATACCACGTACCCTATCCATACCCATCCTCATGCCCCATCTACCCCTGCAAAGAAAATCCCACCCCCTCCCCAGTCCCCATAGCCACAAGATTCGCCCGCATCCTCTCCGGCCGATCTCCCAGCCCAAAAGCCGCATCCTCCCCATTAACCCAAGCACCAACACCATGCTGCAAAACCGCCGTAGCACGAACCTTCTTCTTCTCCGCATCCCCCGCATCATCAGCCTTCAACCCAAGACTTCCATGCAGCGTCAACCGGGTCTCCTCGCCACTAGCAGGCTTGTGTCGATACACGCCCCGGTGCAGGATATTACTATCGTAGAAGACCGCATCGCCGGGCTGTAACTCGACAACGAGCTGGTTGGGCATGTTGGACTCGTAAGGCGCGGCGTTGCGCTCTGCATCCGTTCGCGGTCGTCGGTGGGAGCCGGGCACAACGATCAATGAGGCGTCGGGGCATAGGGCGAGATTATACTGTGCGTGTGACTGGCGACCGCCGGGAGACTTTGCAGCGAGCTGTTGGACTTCTTCTTCAGCGGTTGCGGTTTCGGGGACATCATCGCGGTGCCAGCGGAGTTCGAAGTCTTTGGTCTCAGGCGCGACGAGGAGATTGAATAGTTCCATGACGAGGGGTTCGTCGGTTTCATCGTTTTGGTTCTCGGTGGGCTTCTTGAGACCCATTAGTTCCTCTGCGACGGCGAGGATGGTTGGGGAGAAGTAGCATTTTGCGAATGCTTCGCGGCCCGGCATGGAGGGGTGCATTAGGTGTTGGACACCCCAGATTCCGCCTTCTGAGGCTGGGGGTGGGGTTGAGGGCCATGGGGGGAATTGTTTGGGGACTGTGCGGAAGTGTGGCCAGCTTCCGGTGCGGGTTTTTGTTGTTGCTTCGGTGGCGATGGTGCGGTAGTGGGTTATTTCGTCGGGGGTGAGGAGGTTGCGGACGACGACGAAGCCGTCGCGTTGGAGGGCGTCGAGGTTGGGTGTTGCGGACATTGAGAAGGTTGGTGTGTGTGTGTCTGAGAGAGAGAGAGAGAGATGGGGAGTGGATTGTGGAGGAATCTGGAGAAGTCTGGAGAAATGTGGTGTTTATTATTATATTCAAGCAATATTGGCGATGCGGGGTTGAAGTAGCACTGACAGTACCCTACCAGTGAGGGTACTAAGGTAGTGGTAAGTAGATGGAACTGTGACTGTGACATTCAAGTTGTTGAAGAATCGAATGTTCGATGCTACGGTGGATCCAATACGACCTCCACTAATTGTACAGTCTACATTACCCTATGTATTGTGTAGATATCAATTGATGATCGGATGCTTGGAGCACATTAAATTCCGAACCTTAGAACCCCACTACTGTATTCACTATTCACTATCGTTGGATCTCTTTTGTTCCTTTCCATCTTTATCGAAGCTTGATCTGCACATCCTGGGAGCTACAAATAGGTACATGTGCATATACATTAGCTCACATAATAGTCCTTTTACATTTCTACTCCTCTTCTACTACGAGCAACCTTGTTACTCAACTGTACTCTCCAAGTTCAAGTTGTATACTCCAATCTGCCCCGCGGCACAGCTGAGATGGAAACATGGAACTCCGGGGCAGATAAATAGTGCAATGTGAAATGCTACTACCAGTAGTAGTAATCATAATACTTCACCCTTGTATACTAAATATTATACCTAAAATCTACCAAAATTGAGAGTAGAAGTACTCTCCCTTTTGTACAACAAAACCACAGCCCCCAACCACGTCATGGCGATCATGGCAATGCCAAGATCAATCTGTGCGCAGCCAGATCGTCGATGTCTTACTTTCTTTTTTTTCTTTTTTCTTCTTTTTTTCTTGCTTCCTTTCTCTCTGCAATTCTACTCTTCATCTACTAGTATCATCTCGTATACTATCTCCCCTCCGACTCATCTGTATCGCCTTCCACCCCCACTATGCCCCTCCTTCGCGCGGGCTTCCCCGCCCTAGTCGTGTGTCTACTACTGCTACTACCACAAGTACACGCCTTTGGTGCCGGAAGTAAGCCATCCCATATTACTCCTATTTCCGCCAAAAATACCTCGCTAATAAATCCAGACATCGCCTCCATCTCCGCAGTCGAAGGCAAAAACTGGCGCCATGGCGATATCGAAGACATCCTCAAAACAGTCGCCTTTATCCACGGTCACAAATGGACCTCCACAATGATCAAGCGCGTATACTTTGGCAATTGGCTGCGCGACTAGTAAGTCTGCAGCCTGGATGTGTTGTTGGTGGGGGAGAAGGATCATCCTGGACTGACACTTGCGCCACTAATTAGTTCCCAAGCGATGGATGTCGGGACCCTGAAAAATCTCCAAGCTGACACAATTCGGATCCTGGTGTGGGTCCTTTCGTTCCTGAGCTTCGGCTATGCGACTGGTGAATTTGAGGTTACCTCGGATCGACTGGGTGTTTATCGCCCAGAGGAACATATTGAGTAAGTTTTGTCAACGAAGAAACCAAAAAAGAGTATACGCTAATCATTTACTATCTAGTAACCCTAAAGATTATGCTGACAATGAGGATGCGCGTCAATTCGATAAACGCCTGCGCCCTCCAGTCCGCAATGTCGAGCTGGAAATCGACCCTGAAACGGGTATGAAGAACTACATCGCCAATGAACGAGGTGACTGGGCTACCAGCGCTGCATATGTCAAATTCAGTTTAAGTCGTAGTATCCACTACGGGCGCATGTATACAAATGGTGGAAATAGCAAGGGTGAAGAAGAGGATCTCTGTGAGGCATTGAGATGTCTGGGTCAGGGTCTTCACACGCTTGAAGACTTCGCTGCGCACACCAACTATTGTGAGCTGGTGCTCCGTGAAATGGGCATGCATAATATCTTCCCGCATACTGGTACAGCTACGCAGTGCAATGTTCGTGGTCACCATGTTTTCCCATTGGTTACAGGGACCTTTGGTATGGTTGATTTCTTCCACTCTGTGCTGGGAGAGGCTACCGATCATTTCACTCAGTCTGAGGTTAATGAGATGGATATTGCGCTGGGCGACGCAGAGAATAATGCTCAGTCTAATAACTCCCTGAATGCCCTGACAGGGCTTCTGGGTAAAGTCCCCGGTACCAGAGACCTGGTGTCCGAGGCTGAGAACCTGAAGCACCAGTCCGAGGCACAAGAGACCCTGAATCGGTCTCGTGGATCCCACATGGGCTATGCGGAGCGAGAAGGAAGCCGTGCCGCAACTCCCAAGCCTGCGTCTGATAACGCAGGCCCAAGTGCAGGTCTCCCCGGCATGCCAGACTTCAATCCTCAAGAGACAGTGTCCAAGATCTATCCTATTCTGGCATTCCGAGACAAGGTAGTCCGAAAGCTCAATTCGATCATCGAGAAGGTTCCCGGTCTCGAGTCGATCATTGAGAAGATCTCGGAGACCCTTACCGTCTTCATCATGTCTCTCCTCGCACCATTTATCAGACCCCTCATTAACGCCGCCTCTAAGTCTTTGCAGACTGGATCCGCAGGTGTTATCGATGCTTCTGGCAAGCATCAGTACGAACCATGGACTGATCCCCACTGCACCGATCCCACTCACTCGCTCCTTTCCAAGGATCACTTCGCGAATATCCTCAACGAACCAGCTGGACAAGTTGCCTCGGCAATTGTCAAGTACGTTGCCCCCCGTGTCCTGTACGCATGGCAACACATCGATGTCCCAGAGCACGAAGTTCTCAACGACTGTCTGCGCGTTTTCCACCACCCAGTCCTAAGAGACATGAACAATGAAGCCCATCGAACGATGTTTGAAGCCGTTCAGAACTGGGCTCACTCTCGTCCAGACCGTGGCCATAATTTGAACGATATCTTGAGCTCTGAGGGTGTTAGGTCTGGCAAGAATACTGGTGGTGTTCCTCATACTCACGGTGGTGGTCAAGGTGGATTCGCCGCTCTGGGCGGTAGTCATGGCCAAGGTCAGGGTCATGGCCAGCATGGTCAGGGTCAATCTTCCTCTGGTCACTCTTCTTTCTTTGGGTTCGGTCAATCGCAGCAACATGGACAGCAACAGTCGCACTCTTCTGGCTTGCCCTGGGATAAACTTTCCAGTCTTCCGATTCCTGGTATGTCGAATTTGAATAAGTTGGGTCAACTTGAGAGTAAGATCTCGAACTTTATTCCTGGTGGGCTTTCGCATGGTGCTTCGAGGGGTGTTGATGATGAGGGATCTGAGAATGCTCATGGGAATGGATCTCAGCAGCAACAGCAGTATTCTGGGTATCAGGAGCAGTCGTATGGTCAGTATGGTCATCACGGACATGGAAATGGCGGTTATTAAATTTGAGACGGGTATTACGATCATGATCATGATGTAGATATTTACGCAGTTGAATGTTTTTCTGATGATATTGAGTCGGGGGTGAGGGTTTCAAAGTTTGTCCTGCACATGTGGTCGAGTCGTGGTGTCTTCCACACTGGAGTTGGAGTGTCGAGCAGAGCTACCCAGGTCATGGTGTAAATTTTAGTAGTAGATCATGAGCAATGAGCATAACGACAATTTTATCATCTATTTGAAGTTTGATTTTGAAGCTGCCAATGCACCGTCAGAAGCACGGCGATCTCAACTTAGACCCATGGATTTCTTCCAATAACTGGAACAATTTTGAAGAAGTGTAGTTGAGCAACTAGTATCTATTAGTATGTGAAAAATGCCCAGGTGGGCATGCAACGTGTGACTTCGGGTTCATGTTCACAATTATTCCCATGTGCAATGTGAACCCCGAATGAATTCCATCCAACCCGCCAGTTTGGAATGTGCTTCGAATATGCTTCGAATATGCTTCGAATATGGTATTCGACTCAATACAGTATTCAATATAACGCAGTTTAAATACATCATGTTATTAGAGCGAATACGGTAATAAGTTGAGTACACTGTATTCTGAGCGTATTCAGAATAGTACTATCGCTTGTATTAGCCCTTGAGATTAACCACTGCTTTTCCCCCCAGTGTACCCTAGGGTACTTTCAAATCTAGTAGTATGGTAGCCCGCTGAGCGCGCTATCTACGATTTACAAAAGACAAAAACTAGTAGTAGTACTAGTAGTATGTGACATTAATTTAATTAGTATGTATTGGCAGCTCAATTCAACAACTTGAAGTTCAAGTTCGAGGCAAACTTGAATGTTGTGCCAGTGCGGCCATCATCCGACTCGGAGCCGTGAGCCTGCAGTTCAACAGATGATATATCCTGTGCCGACCCATTGTGATAATCCACCTACTAGTAAGATTCAAGTTCTTGAAGTTCAATTCAAATTGAAGTTTGACACCGAGTCGTTGGCGATCTGGCAAGTCTCACTGGAAAGCCTTCTCCCGAGTCTTAAAAATAAATTTCCTACTAGGATTAGTGATGAAGTGACAGCATGCAAAGAATGAGAAGAAAAAACAAGACTTGGTTATGGGCACTGGATACCCACGCTAAGCTACAGTGGGACTCGTGGAGTGCAGAATTAGGGTTAGCTTATGTAGCCATAAGTAAAGCCGACCTTCAACAGCCCTTGCCGGGCTAGCTCAATCGGTAGAGCGTGAGACTCTTAATCTCAAGGTTGCGGGTTCGACCCCCGCGTTCGGCTATTCCTACAAAAAATACCTGAGATATCTTTTTTGTTCCTGAGTGGATTGATTGGAGTGACTTTTTTTTAGGTGATTATTCTTTTTAATTCAAGGTTGATAGCGTGGCGCCCCGATAGGAATTAAGCAAATCTGCCAAACATAGGGTCTTTTTCTTACTGCAAGGGATATCTAGACTAGTTAAGCCAGAAGCTTGTTACTTACTGCAGTAGTATGTTTGTTATATTATTTTACCTTTGGTGAAAGAGAGTTGTCAATATTATTATATAATCAATCAAATTGACGATTGATAAAATCATCAACACACCATAGTGAAATTGAAGTAAAATTGCAATTGAAGTAGCTGTGTAGTGTAGAATACGAGATGTGATGCGTCGACTCTTTCTTTCTTTGTCCTGCCCGCCTTGAGATATGCGGACCCCTTCTTTTTTCTCCCGCACCTCACGATTTTATGCCGGTGTCCCACCAACGACATCATCATGGCCGCCAAGTGGCCCAGTATACGACCAATTGACGACGAATGTATTGACATTCTCGGCCTGGTTGATGGCTTCAAAAACCAATATATGGAGATATGCTCCCACACGCTGAAACATCCGACAGCGGCCGCCCCCGCTGGTTACGTGATGGGCCTGATGTTCCATGCCAACAAAACCATTACATTGTTGGCAGAACAGCTTCAAGCTTCCCTCCAAAAGCAATCGCAGTCATCAAACCAGGCTCCCAAGCCGGTACCCCAGATTGCTCCCAGTCCAACCGTAGCGCTTCCTGTGGTTACAGCTCCAGCTTCTGGGCCGCCCCCACAAGTTGCCAATTGGACTGAAGCTCCCAAGGCCAAGGGAGATCATGCATTTCATCCGAAGCCTAGCAAAACGGGCTCCCTTAAGCCAGTCCAAATGCACGCTTTGTAACAGGCTTTGGATCCAATGGATGAAGATGAGGCTGCTGAAGAATCTTCCCCTGCAAATGCGGACAATCGCAAGCCAACATCTGAAAAAGATAAGGCCGTAGAGGCTACTAGCAGCGCATCGATGCCTCAATCGAATGCTGGCATGGCCGATATCCCCGTGGTCCAACCCCCAGAGACTTCTAGCAGCTCGCCTCTGCATCAATCCAATACGGTCGTGAAAGACACTCATGTGGCTCACGCCCAAGAGGCTGACACAACCGAAGCGATAGCCGACATCGCTATGGCAGATGTCAACACATCTGAAAGAAACATTCCCGCCAACGAGCTTCAGGGCAATTCTGGGGCAGAGATGTTGAGTTACGGAGTCTATGATTCCGATGAAGAGGGAGAAGCTTTCAGATTCGATAATGATGGATTTGATATTACGTCTCAAGTGTCATCAGACACGGCTGCACTTGAACAGGCCAAGACAGTATCTGAAGAGCCTTTGAATGCACCGATAATATACACTGTAAGGGCCTCCTTCAGAATCCATTGGGGTTGCTCCGATCCTCCATATGCGACTCAGGCATACCTGCATTATCACAAGGACTCCAATAAGAAACCCCTGCCCATTGTTGTCGACATGAACAAAGCACTGCACAGCTGTGGCGATGCCAGCTTGAAGGAGAAGCTGATCAAGACCGTTTCCCTCCACAAATCGGGAGATCTGGATGTCTTTCCATGGGATCCAGCAAACACCGAGTATCTCATTCAGCATGCTGCATCCTGGTTCCCTTATCTCAAGTCACCAAAAACTGCTTGCATCGAAGGTCGCTACTACCCGGATACGTACGGAAAACACCCGCATACTAAGAAACTTCCTATCCCGACAAGGCTTGAGCAGGTGCTGCCATTTGCTCTCAGAATCTGCTGGAAAGGATCGCGTTCCCCGTAAAAGGGCTGGAACTCCGAATCCTCTGTACCCCAAACAATCGCACCTCGGGTTCTTTCTGCTCTACGAATCGGCAGTCTGAAACTTTCAAAGATCGAGATATTCTATATCGAGCATCGCCGCGAATTCGGGGACATTATCCTTTATCCTGGTTTCCATTCAGACCGGCAGGCCCTTATTTACGAGCCTCTCAAAGCAGCAAACAGGCTAGATACACTTGGAAAAAATGATATACCAACCAGACCAGAGCCGATGTCGAATCAGCCATTCAACCCACCAAGCAGACCAGCCGCGTCTGCAGGACATGGTAAACGGGGTAGACCCGAGCGCTCGAAACCGAATCCTCAATCATTCAACCCACCCAAAAGACCAGCTGCATCAGGAAGAAATGATATACCAATCAGACCAGAGCCTCGGATCTCAAATCAACGATTCAACCCGCCTACCAGGCCAGCAGCATCCAGAAGTAATGGGGTACCTGTCAGACAAGAGCGCTCGATATCGAATCCTCAGTCATTCAACCCACCAAGTAGGCCAGCTGCATCTGCAGCTGCACCTACAGCACCGGCTCGTCGCACGCCTAACAAAAAGGGACACCACAATAGCCATGATATGACTCCGAATCATGTGGCTCAACCGCATATGAACAATAATCCGGATCCCGGAGTCGGGGTTTACGAAAATAAAACTCAGAAAAGACGGATGGCGCGTCATCGTCATAAAGCTCGGAAGCGCCAGAATACAGGCCAATAGATGTAGATCTATTGGTGGTGATGTTAGTAGAAGATGTTTGAAAATTCTTTCTGAGATCTATTAGATTTTGAATAGACTGCGGAATTAGCGGGTTACTTGGTATTCATCTAACGTCTCTGTGCCACGTAGTAGTAGTACTTAGTAACTACTAGTAAATAAGTAGTGCATGCTGGTGAGTGGTCCTTTAGACCTGCTTCCGAAGTTGATCTTCAGACATCCATTTACGAGTACATGTTCGTATGACGATAATACATGAGATGGGGTGGGTGACATCTACGGATTGATCAAAGGAGCTGATAGATACTAGTACTAGTATTGTTGATATTAATTAATAAAGTCCTTGATACTGCCCGAAAATAGGGGCAGCATGAATAGAGACATGACCTATGTATCCGAGACACCCGCCTTATCTTAACAAGGCAATCCGATCATCGCTCATAACCACATAATACACAGAAAGACCATCCCATACTCCCTCTCCTTGTGTCAGAGATAATGCAATTCGTCAAGACATTTCCACCACAAAGCCCTGATTACAGCTTTGTTCCTTCGCGCCCACTATCGCTGGGTCTTCGAGGTCGAAGAGGTCCCAAAGATGGTCCAGCGGTATTGCTTGGCCCTGGTGCAGAGGTAGACGTCATCTGAGAGCGATTCGGGTCGTTACCAGCAGTACTGGCACCGGTGCGCATGCCGCCTGTTCGAGTCCCGTTGTGAAGGCGGGGATTCATGAGCCACTGGACTTGCATGCGGACGCTGTTCACAGCAGCGTTTGTGTGAGCCATGTCCTCTTTTATACGGAGGCATTCGTTCATGATCGTCATGCTAGCACGAGCATCGAGATCCGTGAGGGCATGTGACATTTGGCTGACTTCTTCACGCAATGATTCATGAAGCGAGAGAAGGTAAGTGGTGGCATTTGATGAGAAGACATTTGAAGATCCCGCTACATCATCAAGATCATCATTCCTGTTCTGTCGACCTCTTTCGCTATCGGTAGCGGGTCTTTCACTACTCCGATGACCCGTAGTCGTACGGGCAGATTCGAGCAATGTGGAGCGGATATTTGAAAGCCCGTCTTCGAAGATTTCGTTTCGTTGTTGGAGATGTCGCATTGTGAGCTCAAGAGAGTTCAGTCGGGTATTCTGAGCCTCGAAGTATGGTCCGATGGAAACCAGGGGACAAGACTGTTCATGGGTTTCAATTTCTGCTCGACGAATCTTGGCCGTGCAGCCATATTTGGACGCGACACAAGGGCTCACGACTTCCGGGCAACTTTCGATGTGCTTTTTCAGCTCTCGCTGTGGAATAGTTGTCTCACAGTCCACACAGGTTGTTTCAAGACTTGGACACAGCTCTTGATCATGTTCCTAAAAGGCGGCTGAAGTTAGTACAGGGGTTTCCACACCGAGTAATTTTATATCAAATGGGCACAAACCTCGTAGTCCTGTTCCATAATGTCTTGCTCACAGCGTTCACATCGACAGTAGCTATGCATACACCTTTGTTCTGTCTCAATATTCTTCTTCCGAGTCATTTTGTCGCATGATTCGTCTGGGCACGGCATGGGCCGATACCCACAGTATTTATCAACATGCGACTGAACATGACCACGCGGAACGATTTCCTGACAGCCCTCTGCGAGAAATGGACATCGCACTTGAATCTCGTCGCACATGTTTATCAAAAGGCGGGGTACGTTCGTCGATACATGGTCGGTGGGGGTTCGGCAGGAGGGACACGGGAAATCCTCCGTGTCGGCCGAGCGGAAGGTGGTGGTGATGGCCGATCGAAGGCATTTCTGGCAAAAGACGTGGTCACACTCTAGACGTGCTGGTTCTATCAACGGACAGTGACATATTGGGCACATCAAATGCGAGTCATAGCTTGAGACGAAATCAAGGGAGCGCAGGTCGACTAATTTGTCATTGTCGCTATCGGCTTCGAAAGCCAGGAAGTCCTGGAGATTCATGATGCGCAAGAAGGGTCACTTTTGCGAACGTGCCCTATGTACTGATTTGAACAGTCGAGGGTTTTCAGGCGAAGTGGAATTTTAACAGTCAAAATCGTTCCGAAGGGTGGGTAAAGTATCAGCTCGTGAATGGTAAATGCGGCGGATGTTGGGTATGAGGTAGATGCCGAGGTCGATGTCGATCACAGGGAGCAATGTTCAGCCCCTTTGAGGGTGATATTGGGTTAGAAGGGGGTCCATTCAATAGGGAGGATAACGAGGATCTGAAATCCGAAGTCAAAGGAAGCGCAAATCCACAGGAGTTGGTAAAGGACCAAAAGAACAGGGATATGTCAAGGAAGGGAAGAAGAATGGTGGAGTTGCGGGGAGGCAAAGACGCAAAGGCGGAAGCGGCAGATCGCAGACCCGCGGGCTTATGTCGGGGTTGCCTTAGCTGCAACTCTCGTCTCACCTCACCTCAATATCTCCAATCCCCTCTTCCCCGACCATCGCTCTATCCGAGCGATTACTCCGGCCGATCTCACTGGCTCGTTTCTAGCTTTGATCATACTTTCATCTCGGGGTATTCAAATACTCGTTTCACGACCCACGCCCAACCAGCCCCCCCGTCTCCATCTCTGTCTACGTCTGACGCCATCGCAATGTCGAACCCGTCTCAGCTCTTTCTTCTCGCTGATCATATCAAGCTCTCATTGTTAGAGCGACAACGTGCCATATCTCTTGATCTCGAACCAAATGCGCAAGATGGCGAGATCTCCCGCTCACTCGAATCCCTCCGAGAGGGCATTCAAGCCGTCGAAGCCGACCAAATCCATCTCGCCGAATCCAACGACAGCACCGGTGCCGCCGCCCTCAAAGATCAACTAGGCCCTCTTCAAGCTCAATTTAGAGACCTCTATTCTCAATTCTACGGTACTGATCCCGAAAGCTCCAACCAGGATCTGGGTTCCACCAACCGGCCCGCGACATCGCCTGATCTCAAACAACCCGTTCCACAACACCCTCCGTCAAAATCGGTGCGCTTCATGGATAATTCGGCTGCCGCAGCTGCAGTCCAAGATGAGATTGAACAGGAGGAACGTGATCGTCAGAATCTATACCCATATCGCGATGAACCGTCACCTGTTGACCAGTCTGATTGGTCCAATCAACAGATCCACGACCATCACTCACAGGTGATGCGAGATCAGGACGATCAATTAGATAGACTTGGCGAGTCTATTGGTCGGCAGCATGAGTTGAGTATTCAGATTGGGGATGAACTGGACGGACATGTCGCTTTACTGGATGAGGTAGATGGCGATGTAGATCGCCATCAGGGTCGCTTAAATAACGCGCGCCGACGGATGGATCGGTTCCGACGTAAAGCGGGCGAGAATTGGAGTATGATGACTATTATCGGCTTGATAATTATACTGGTCATCCTGATTGTTATTCTGAAATGAGGTGATAGCCGCGCTTAACGGCGTTATCTGCTTTGGTTTACTCTGTGTATCTGTTGCGAGCGGGCGTTCTCTCTGGGTATACTACTGACTTCGATTTGTGTCTTGAATTCTTGCCTGGTGGTTCTTTGGCGTTTGGAATTGAGCCTACGTATTAACATGATGCCAGTTCTTGGCTAAAACCTGCTATTTGCCCGAGTACTGGTACTGCTGTGCCCCCCTTCTGATTTCGTGTACATGCAACATCGTAAACATAACGTAATTTTATAATATTCAAGTCATCCGAGTCTCACACCCTGCAGTAGAGTGACATTGGAAAAATAAAAGTCACTTCACATTACCATTCGAAATAATTTCGCCATGGTACTGACTAGTAGTATTGTTCTGACACCTTGAACACCGAGTCCTCGATCAAATAATACAGGTACGTATCAAGCAGTCTTGCCCTTCTTAGCTTTCTCTTTCTGCTGCAACTCCTGGAAGGCTTTATCACCCTCAACTTCGCCCCGATCAGCCTTGACCTAATAATTCTGTGCGTTAGTATACGTCCTATATCGCATTCTTAGCAGCAAAGAAGAATCCTACATCTGCTTCACTGTTGCTAGCGAGCTCGGGCTCCCATTTGGCTTTTCCTTCCTTGGACTTCTTCAGCTGAGAATCTTTCTGTGATTCGTAGAGGTTGGGAAGATCATCGCGATCTGAGAGATATGTTCAGTTTTTGGTAGGATAGCGGGGGGATGTATATAATAGTCCGGGGTTACTCACTTCGGTCGGTCTCTTTGAGGGCAAGTCGTGGTACGGAGGTGTGAAGTGTAGCAGTTGCGGGTCGAAGGGAGAGAGATCGGGGGAGATAACGGATGTTGCTTCGGAATGGGGCGAGGAAGGACATGGTGTAGGTCTGTAAAGCTTGAAGAGTCTGGGTTAGCACTGGCACTGGCATGAATGAATGGTAGCCCTGGAGACGTATAGCTTCTACTAGTAACTGCTGGTAGTAGTGGTATATATGTGCAGCAGGCTCAGAGCGCTGTCAGTCGGACATGGCGACTTTCGAGATCGACCTGAGAGCTTCACATTTCATCTCCTCAAGGGCAGCGATGTGTTCTGCTTACCGGTAGTCTTATGAGTACACCCGTTTGATATTAGTCTTGAAGGTGTTGTGAATGGGATGCAGCGTCTAGGCGGGCAGGCGTAGAAAGCGGAGATGAATTATTGCAAGACGTTAGAGCAACTCTGCCACATCTGGTGAGAATAGCGGGGATGTATCCAATTGAGAGAATGCTATTCGTGATCCCCGAGAGAATAAACCAATTGGCTGGCCATTTGCATTCGAGATTCGTCGATGTGACGTCAGCAAGAGTGTCAGTGGGAATACTTTACTTCCTGATGTCAGTTGTACATACAGTAGATAGTACTATGTAGAGGAGATCTATATTACATAAATGCACGAATTAGTCGATTCTTCAATATCAATTCTACTATGTATACACTACTCATGTTGTACTGTAGAAATGCTATCATGCATCGACGCTGTCAGCCTGGTAGCATTCCTGTGGTCCCATTCTCCGACCTTGAGATCTCCAGCATGCAGCAGTGAGGGAGGAGTATTATCATGACATCATGAATAGTAACAGAACATTCGGTGACGCAGGGGTCTGGGATGGTATGGGGTATGGGACTAATCTTCTTTTTCTTTTCTTTTTTCCATGCAGGGGATATTCGTATCCGTACGTAAATATTATCAAATATGGTGGATTCCATTCTCAATAGCCCTTGACACTAGTGTAGAGACAACCCTCGTGGACCTCCAATGTCTCAGGACTTGCACTATCTAGGCATGTCGTAGCAAAAGCAATTGAAATGACTACTACTCTAGACACACTCACTTGATCTCACAAATGTGCAGTTGACAAGATAGAATCGGTCACATCGATTTGTCCAGAATATCATATCACTAACAGAGCAGAGCAAGCTATTTGAGCATATGAACAAATGAGATATGATTGAAAATGACAGTGTGCAAGAAGTTCAATAATGAGAATGAGAATCAAAATCAGAATCATACAACGTATTCAATAACTCTCCGGGAGTCCGCTCCACATGACCTTTATCAAAAAGATCAAGGAAACAAGATGATGGAATGAGTCACAACGCAGAAGACATGAGGTAGCGAAGGGAATGGTGCCAACAGTAGCCCTTGGGCTCAAAAAGGAAGAAGACATGATGAAGAAGCCAAAACCAGTGAATAGTAAAAAAACCATTTTCAACGCATATGGTCTAAATAACTCGCCAAATATTTCCGCGAGAAAGACCCCCAGGATATCGATTTCAAACAGAAACAACTCCGCATCCCATGGTTTCGCTCGCAACCAAACCCAACCAGCCACATCCCCGTGGCAAGGAAGTAATGAGTATCGCGTATCACCCATCCCCCCTGATAAAAACCGATGTACAAGGAAAAAATGAAAGGAGAAGAGAAAGCCCAATAAAACAAACCAAAAATCAAAACAGGGAAAAAAAGAAAACCAGCACAACCCAGATATTTCAACAGTGCCCAAGCAATGCAGACGTGTATCGTTTCCGCCTCTAGATCCTTGAAAAAAATGTGAAATCCATCCCGCCCCAAGAGCAAAATAACCCCAAAAGTAATGAGAATCCAAAAGAGTAAGGAAATCGTGGAAATAAAAGTAAGTCACAGCGTAGGTGAGAAGAGAGGTTCGGGTCAAAGTCGCTCGCGAGCGACCCTCCCCCTTTTCCAAAAAGAACAAAAATCAACTCCGGTTCCAATGGAACATGCACGTCAAGTAGCAAGTCACCCATTCTATACATCATCGGTCGGTCCCAACCGGAAAGAAACCAGGGGCGAAAGAAGAGAAGGTAAGTTTTTCTCGTCCCTCCCTGAGAGACGATTCGGTATCGTAGGTAGAAGAGGATGCAATGAGAATCAAATCGCAGGCGCCGTCGCTCGCAACAAGCTAGGGATCTAGATATAAGGCGAAAGATAGGTGTAGGTCGTAATCGGCGGTGAGGAAAGAGAGCGGATATATACAATGATGCCAGATTTTCGAGGAATTTTCGGATTTTTTGAAGGATTTTTTGTCGATCACCATGATCGATCGCCGTAGTCGTAGAAAGAGGAAAAGTATTACCCTCCAGTGGTCGTATCAAATGCAAAAGTAGCCTGTATGATACAGGAAATGCAAAATGGTAAAATAGAAACCAAATCAAAACAAGATATTAGAACCTGCGATTAAGAGACCATCCCGATGATGCAGAGAAAACTCAGGTGACGTGCAAGAAAACATGCCGCTAGGGCGGAGGGCGCAAGCGCCCGGTGAACCCGGCAGGATTCTTACCATCGGCGCTGAGCTGCCTGCATCATCGCCGGGGAGATGGACGAGGGCGGGCTGGCAAGCGTCATTCCAGTGTTGGGGTTAACAATGGGAATAACTTTGCGGGTCCGGTTGGCCTGATTGGTCGACTGGTGGAAGTTCGCGGGATTGATGTTACCAGCAACACCGGCCTGAACATACGAGTTGGCCTGAGCAGGAGAAAGGGAGATAGAGGGAGTGACCTGCTGCACCGGCTGAATTTGGTGCTGCAGGGGCGAGGTGTCGGGAGACCCGCTGGAGAGCGAGGAGCGGTCGGAGGAAGCGGAGTGAATTGAGTGCAGCTGCAGGGGGGAAGAGGAACGAGTTAGCCCACGCAGTTCTCTTGCGAGCCTTTCCTTTTTCCCGGTCAAGCCCACGGAGCTGAGATCAGCAAAACATACGTCGTCCTCAGTCAACAGGTTAGGGCAGAACTCCAAGTCATCATCGAGATCGAACGAGCGACCGGCCTCGAAACGAGCACGGAAAGCAGTGACAGCGGGCGCCTCGGCCAGTTCGCGCATACTCTTAACACCCCGAAACTGACGCTGAGCATTCTGCTGAGCCATTTTCGGAGCCCGACGGCGACCGTGGTGGTGATTTTGAGTGGGCATGTGAGCGTGAGGGTGTTGTTGCTGGTAGTGGTGGTTGTAGAAAGCAGACATCGTGACAGGGTGGTATGGGGGAGAAGCCAGCACCCGGTTAAGAATAAATAGTAGAAAGTAAAAGAAAAAAGAGTAGATAAAAATAAAAGAGACAAAGAAGAGAGAAAGTCGAGTTGTGGGAGAGTGGGAAGTTGTATAGCACAAAGATGGTAGAAAGTAGAAGTAGAAGTAGAGGAAGAAGAAGAATCGAAGGTTTGGTGTGTGGTGGGAAAGAAGTGTTTCGCTCAGCCAAAGAGGGGTGTTTTTTCTTACACCATGTTTGGTATTGAACGGGGTAGGGGATACCAGTCTGATACGAGGGGTAATGTTACCAGCGAATGGTTGCAGCTGCCACTACGGAGAACTTACAGTCACTAGCGAAAAACATTAGTTCCACTCCCCTCCGCTGACCAATCACCGCTTAGTGGCGAAGTTCAAGACTCACCACTTTCTCCAATCATCCTATAGTCTTCATTCTCTGATGGATCCACACCTGGTGCTTCCCACCACTTTTTCTCTTTTTGCTGAACGGTAATTACTTTGTATACTCGTTCAGGTCTTCCACTGCCGGAAACAACGTGACGTCGTCGACCACGGTGAGTCTAACCCCAATATAGTAGGGATGAGCACTGATCTGCCCACCAGACTGCGCCTATAGGCTGTGCCTTTTGCCTCCTGAGTTCCTGTGGCCCGTATTGGTGTACTGTGCGGATGTGATCCATACTGTACAATACCAAGGTATTGGGGCCTCATTACGAAGGTCAACATGGATCGACTCTTCAAGGGTAATGTCATGACGCCCCGACATCCCTCGATACCTTCGTTTCCTTCCGCCCTTGGTGGTGGCTCGTGTGGTCTCCATAGTAGGGCTATGCTATGCTAACTTAGTATGTACTACGTAAAGACCAGCACAATGAGGATTGTCGGTCCCCCCTCCATTTTTTGCTATGGGCTCCACTCTCTTGACCTTGGGGGATTCTTCCCGGAAGAGGGACATTCTCTGAAAAGGTTGGGGTGGCTTGGGTCGTTTCTGAGTACCTTCAACACTAAGGCCTTTTTTTGCTGACGGTCGATGGGAGCTCCGTAATACCTTCCAGGATCCTATGTAGAGTACGGAGTAGAGTTCGTAGCTTTCTCTTTTAACCGTGGTAGTGCTTACACCCGAAACTGTGCAGCGTATCGCAGGTCCCAGGCACACATTCTCCTCTTCCCATAGGGCCCCGGTTGTGGCTGCTGATCACTGATCGCTGATCGCCTCCCCTTCGGATTGCCAGATTCCCCAATCCTTCGACTCACAGGGCGCAGGGACCACTGGGGAAGATTCTGGTTGAATTCGACACGCCACGACTGATCTGGGTGGTGCTAGGCATGCACCAATTCCCCCATCATTGGCCACGCCACCACTTTCTCTAAAATGAGATCTAGCCTGACCCATCGGCCTCCTAAATCGGTAACCGGGTCTCCATCAAACGGGCTACGGGATGCGGCCTGTTGTTCATCTCGCTGGGTAGCATCGTGACTCACGGCCCAACCTCCCCAAGAACGGTTCCACCAAGTATGGTCTACTGGCAGCTTACTGATCTTGATAAGGAGCAAGCATGGGACTTATGCGTACTCCGTACTGTTCGTACATACATACATATTTCCAACGTGTACCTGGCCCACCCGCCTTTGGAAGACCGGCGCCTGCTGAAGCAACGCCCCCGTCTCCCCTCTCGGCTCGTCCCCCTCCCTGTTTCAAGGTCCCCCTCGTGTCCAGTCACTTCCTGGGACGGACCCCCTCGACAGTTCCTCCCGTAAACGTACTACCTCGAGGTCATGGCTACCTTCACCGCTCCTTTGGGAGCCGGCCAACCCGGAGTTCTATTTCAAGCATTGCTAGAAAACTTAAAGCGTTAAAGAAAGGGGAGTATGCGTAATAAGGTACGGGGTACTAGGACTGTACACAGACTTATTCCAGACTGGGTGGTGTAACTGCTGACTCGAAGCTTTAATTATGCATTCGACACATCAAGGCATATGTTCGGTGCACGGCGCACGATGCGATCTCTCAGATCTTATGATCTGGATGCACTAGTACTCCATATGCACATACATACTGTACATGCACCGCCATGACTGGGATCAGTGAGGGGTCAATAGTAAGGACTTGAAGGCCCTGACTAGTTCAAGTTCGAGTTGCCTACTACCCCAGACAACATGCAAGGAGATTTGGAAAAAAAAACATGCTCTGGTTGCCACGGTCCGGTTTGAAACTTTGCCACGGGTGCTGTGTTGATATTGATGCAGTGTATCCATCGACTACCCCGACTCCGATTCGGATATGGTTTCAGATGTTGGTCTGGATTAGAATAACCTCCGTGTACAACGGCATGTTGTAGATCTTATCACCTGATGACTCTTGACGAGTAAAGTTGAACGCAGAGAGTAAGGAGTGTATCATAGCATAGAAGTGTTTTGATAACCTAAGTCATTTTAGTCTGCGTTTGTACGACTACTTAGTGTACATTTGCCGATCGTGGCAACTTAAAGGATGTGTAGTAAGTAGTTGTATGTAGTATAGCACCAAGATAGCACAGAGCCATAGTTAATTTTTGGCCTGTCTTATATTCCGATCTCGAATAATTCCTGCTGGCTACCTAGTGAATCGTATGATGAAAACTCGAAGTTTCTAAGTCACTAGAGATGAGGCCTAAACTTTCCTGTTCGAAAGATTTCAGCTATTAGTAGTACCTACTTCATGGCCATAATATGACAGAGGGCTACCCTATGGTATTTCCTGATACACTGAAGAAGAAAGAGCTGGCTCTTGGTGGAGTATGATTTGAATTAGAGTTGACACTGATACTGCCGCAAGTAGTTATAGTAGAAGATTGGGTGTGAAGTCAGGACAACCATGTACAAACTTCTAATCAGATGTTCCAAGAAGTTAGAGTGTCATAACGTGAATCTGACCCTGGCAAAGAAGATGTACAGGTTTGTAGGAAATAACCACCTGGGTAGAAGCTACTGGTAGTTGCTAGTAGCTACTAGTAGGTATTGGCAAGCTGGATGCAGCCTTAAATCTTGATAGGTACTGCTAGGTGGTAGAAGACCGCATAAACAATACTAGGGGGAAAGAAACCAGACAGCATCTGAAAATGCATTTGTGTATGCTGATAGTAGTTCTATTAGATGCATGATAATTCGTACCGCTCCATTGAGAGAAAGATCCTGATCATTCACCGGCAAGTAATAATGAAGTCCCCCGTCCCAATTGATCATGATACCTCGACATCGAAGTCGGCGAGCAAAAATATAACAATATGTGATAACCATAACGCCTTAAACCCAAAAAAAGCCATGCAATATCAATATAATGTAAGTGATCAATGCCGCGTTGAATAGAATATTTACTTATCCAAGTTCTTGCTCTTCACCATTCGTCCAATCAGTTCTTTGCAGTGCTTCTCGCTGTACTGCTCCCATACTTCGTATAGCGAAAGCAGCTCCTGAGTGCATTCAATGACAGCTTTGATATCAATTTCACTCTCAGCTAGCCATTGTACCAGTTTCTGAATACGAGGTGGTCCCGAGCCAGACCTGTCCCCGAGAGAAGCAAGCATATTCATGCCGGTTCCGTCCCTCATCACGCCTGCCATGGTAGAGTGGGCAGAGTTAGAGAACGCCCCTCCTGGATGGGAGGGCTTGAAAACCACTGCAACCACGATTGCCATAACTGCAATGATATGAGGTGGATTCAACAAGGGTAGATCGGTTAGATAATGGTCGTTGATAACAGACCAAGCCAGGGCCACCTCATCCGAGGTTAGAGGTAGCTCCGATTGCAGTTCTGATAAGGTTCGATAGGGATGATGAACAATGAGCTGGGAGCTCATCTCGGAGATGAGAGCAAATTCACATTCTCCAAGCTTAGCAACATCCGGAGTGATAAATTCTGTAAGCAAGTAAATATTATGTCGATATCTAGGGAGATATGGTTGAGCTTGCATACCTGGCCAGAGTCCTCGAGCCTCTCCGACTACAAAGCGGATATGTTGGGGGCATTCTTCCATCTTACAGGCCAGATAGAAAGCGGTAGTAAGTACCAAATACGGGTTGGTTTGGCGGATCTCATTCTTCGTGTAAAATCGCTTGAGGTAAACCTGAGCGGTGGCGATTGCCTGTTGTCGAGTAGACATACGTTTCCCCAACTTGATGAGTTCTAAGCGTTATCAGCGGGAGATTCCAAAGTTAGCGAAATGGAGTAGATTCTCGCATACGCTGATTGAAGTAGATATTGAGTAAGCGCTGATCGGGAAGTGGAAACTGTGAATGCGTAACCTTATCTCGATCTCGTAGGCGTTCCCGGGCTTCGGCGAGCTTCTCACGGGAGAAGAGCCAATGTCGACGTTGGGTAGATGCCCAATAATTAGCTGCCATTTTGCGCTTCAAGATGGGGGCAAAGATTCAAAGATAATTGTAGAATCAAGGATCATCAGTTATGCATCTTTTTGTGTGAGTCAACCCAACCCCAGCTCCAACTGCTGCTTCTCCCAAGTGAATATATAGATAGGAAGCTCATACAATCCCCCATGACTTCCGGAGCGGAGAGTCCAGGCGGGGAATCCATGGAAGTCCCAAACAGGAAAGTAGGGCAAGCCCTGGTCCCGTGCTCGGAGGTGATGGCGTCAAGGCGGCCTGCATCAATGACCGGGCGCCGATTAATCATTCCTTTCCAAGAGTCCCCACCCGCAAAGCTCCTCTTTATGCGTGTTTTTATGCTTGACTGCTGAAGAGAACCTGCACGCCGCGGAGTCGCTACTTCAACATATCAATAAACCCAAGAGGAGATGCTCCCTTGAAGCATGCCGGGTGCTCAGTAACAATTTTCCTCGAACATGGCACCCGGCGAGTCCAAGGATGAGCGGGACGAGCGAGTTGCCCGGCTCTGGGAGACCCTGGATGCGCGCAGGGAGGGTCATATTGATCTGAACGGGCTGAAGAAAGGCCTGAAGAAGATCGATCATCGTGGGTTCCGATGATATCCCGTGCCGAGTACTCCCGACTGACGCGGTCACAGCTCTCAAAAACGCAGATGGTATGCTGCACAGTATCTTGCGCGAGGTTGACACGAATGGAGATGGCCAGATAGATCATGCAGGTAGGATCACGAGTTATTCCGGCCATGCCCTTCAAGAATATATCACTAATAGCTCCCCTTTCTATGTTCTGCAGAGTTCCAGGCGTTTATCGAACATACCGAATCGGGTCTATGGCAAATGTTCCAGTCTATCGACCGCAATAAGAATGGCGAAATCGACAAGGCCGAGCTTCGAAATGCGTTTGCACGATCCGGCGTCACTGTATCGAGTTCAAAGTTGGACCAGTTCTTTACCGAGGTCGACAAAAACAATGACGGAGTGATATCTTATGCAGAATGGAGGTTCGGCGTTTCCTTCCCCTTCCCCTCGCGACCTGGTCAAGTCATGGGATACCAGAACAACCGGCTTTCGAGGAACCAAGAGCTGACTATTTCAACTTTCCCCAGGGACTTTCTTCTTTTCCTACCGCTTCGTTCTTCATCCGATCTCTACGCAGTCTTATCCTACTACACGGCCACGGGCAATCTAAACCCGGAAGGAGATGTCCACATCAATGATCTGCAGGGTTTAGGTACAGAGTCTCCGTTTCTTAACTGTTCTCTTGTGGCAATAAAATGCCTTTTGTACAATATTCTCTCCTTGCACGCTTTCGCCTCCCTCCTCCCATCCGCCCACGCCCAAACCAGCCCGCCCTCTGACTTGACCACCGCCATAGACGGTGATATTGAGCTGGAGAATCTTCCCATTCCCAAGATTGTCGCACTGAGGATGTCTCTGCGATATTATGAACGGAAGTTGACCGAGAATACCCCTCAACTAGGATATTTTGCTGCAGGCGGAATTGCAGGCGTCGTATCTAGAACGGTTACTGCTCCTCTCGATCGTCTGAAAGTTTACCTCATCGCTCAAACGGGCGTCAAGACTTCGGCAGTTCGTGCGGCTAAGGAAGGCGCCCCACTCGCGGCCGCAGGGAACGCCTCGAAAACGTTGTTCGATGCTCTGAAAGAGCTATGGCGTGCTGGCGGTATGCGAAGCTTGTTTGCTGGTGAGTCGATGATTAAGTTTCGGTCCCACAAGCATGAAGACGCCTAACACTGTACAGGAAACGGGTTGAATGTGTTGAAGGTCATGCCTGAATCCGCCATTAAGTTTGGAGCATACGAGTCCGCCAAGCGGTTCTTTGCTCGTATGGAGGGACACAACGACACAAAACGGCTTCTTCCGACTTCCCAGTTTCTCTCCGGTGGAATTGGTGGAATGGTTGCTCAGTATGTTTCTGATGTGCCGGGGACGTTATTGGAAGCAATGCGGGTTTTAACAGATTCTTAGGTGTTTCGTCTATCCTCTCGACACATTAAAATTTCGCATGCAATGTTCGACTGTTGAAGGTGGATTGAGGGGCAACAAGCTCATCGCAGCAACAGCGCGAAAAGTCTGGAATGCGAATGGCCTGCTCGGCTTCTTCCGTGGTCTCCCTCTTGGCCTAATGGGCATGTTCCCTTACGCCGCAATCGATCTTACAACGTTCGAATATCTGAAGCGTGCGCTACTTGCCCGACAGGCTCGGATCAAGCAGTGCCATGAGGATGATGTGCCGCTCAACAACGTTCTCACAGGTGCTATCGGTGCCATAAGTGGTGGCTTTAGTGCTTCCGTTGTTTACCCACTTAATGTCATGCGGACTCGTCTTCAGGCCCAAGGAACTGCTTTGCATCCATCAACATACAACAGCATCGGCGATGTGGCTCGTCGTACTCTGGAAACTGAAGGCCCTCGCGGCTTTTACAAGGGTCTCACCCCTAACCTTCTGAAAGTCGCGCCAGCCGTTTCCATCAGTTACGTGGTGTACGAGAATTCGAAACGGTTCCTTGGCCTGAGGTGATAGCATACTAACCATACAATCTTAATTCTCACATATCCATTTCGCCTTACCCCCACCGCGAACATCATGACCACCTTCAAGTTACTTTTTGTCACTGGACAAAGCCAAATACTTGACCACGATACCCGCCAAATATAGTTACAAATGTCCGGTGCTGCTCTTTGTGTATACATGCTCAATCTATCTCGGACTTGATCGGATACTCATATATTCTGCCATTTGGTCGTCATCATTTTGCATTTACTTTTTGGTCTTGCTTGTCCTTCTTTTTCTTTTCCAAGTGGTCGTCTATTTGGAAACATCATTGTTAAGAAACAATCCCTGGCTTTGAACAAGTCAGGGCAACTCACAACCCCATCAGCATGGCAAGGCGTCGAGGCATGTGGCTTTTAACCACAATACCACTTGGAATTTGTCTTTTTTTTGTACATATTTAAAGGAATATTACCTTTTGCTTAGATATTTTGCCCACTAGATCACACAGTGAGCATGGCTGACTATTATAGAAAGTTTTCATCATTTTCAGATTGAATAGTAGTAGAATTGAGTGCTCAATATCCCGAGGTTTTAAATTGCCTAGTATACTATACTAAAGGTCCACCAATAAACTCAAATTAAACGACCTTTGCAGCGGGAACCTCTTGATCCTTCGGCAAGATGTCGGGAACCGGACCAAGAGGCGTAATCGCAAACTGATTAATCTGCTTATGCGATTTGGTATAGTGCTTCTTGATATGTTCAAAGTCAGTCGTTGAGCGGAAAGCATCAGAATCCCAGTAAAGACCCCGCACCCAGCGGTGAATAGCAGGGAATCCAGAGCGAATATCGCGCAGATTACACTTAAAGTGCTGGACATAGACGGGGTCAAAACGGATAATCGTGGTGAAGAGTCGGATATCGGCCTCTGTGACGGAATCTCCGAAGAAATACTTTGAGACAGATTGTTGCTTAGACAGGTGGGCCTCGATCTTATCCAGTGAGGAGAATAGAGTTACGACTGCCTTTTCGTAGGCTTCTTGGGTTGTTGCGAAACCGGATTTGTAGACGCCGTTGTTGACGTCGTTGTAAATCCATTCGTTGGAAGTGTCGATGTCATTGCGTAGAGCAGAGGGAAAGAGATCGACCTTTTTGTACTGCTCGGGAAGAATGTCGTCAAACTCGTAGTAGAGCATGCGGATAATTTCAGCACTCTGTGTATGCTATGTCAGTGGGATGAAATTATTACATGCATTGAGCTTCTTACCTCGTTGCTAACGATTCGGTTGGTCTTCTTGTCGAAGAGAACTGGCACTGTGAACCGACCAGCATAGTCTGGGTCATTGGAGAAATAGAGATCACGGAGATGGGTGAATTCCGGATGCAGCGGGTCAGGGATGGTATTCTCCCCAGGCAATTGTTCATCAGAGGTCACGAAGCGCCATCCTGAAGAGTCAGCAGCTGAGTTTTAAAATACGGATTATAGGAAACCTCGATTTACCTTTTTCGCCGAGGTGCCAGTGCACCGAGGAGAAAGAAATGATATCTTCAAGTCCCTTAAGCTTGCGGGTGATCAAAGTCCGATGGGCTACAAATAATTGGTTAGTATTGGGCTCTAAAAGACTGTATGAGCAGCTTGGTCTTACCCCAAGGGCAGGCATAGGACACATAAAGGTGATAACGGCCTGCTTCAGGCGGAAACTCGGCACCAGCCTCGCGGGAGACGAAGTTGCGGAATGCCGATACCTGGCGCTTGAACTCGCCGGACTTGTCATTTGGGTTCACCCAGTCGGTGACCTTGCTAGCATTGCCAGTCTGCATACAGAAGAAACGTGATTAACGATATTTGATTATTCATTTCCTCTTGGAATGAGGAATTGCCTAAAGACTGGAATTTCTAGCTTACCGCCATAGTTCGAAATTTGACCGTTGATACTGGGAAGAAGGTGTGGTTGGAAGCAGCAAGAAACCTCGTGCAGAGACTCGGAGTGAAGCGCGGAAGATGGTGGAACGCCGATGAGCGTAAAAGAGGTAAGAGCATGGGAAATGTGAATGATTTATACCTGCAACCAAGCTTCGGTTAGAATTGTATAAAAAGAATCTCAAAGGCCAGGCTTACGGCGGGGTGACGTTGACGAAATGCTTACTAGTTACTAACGTGCTTACTTGATCCTGACTGATGTGCATAATCGGTAATACAGTTACAAAGCTTATCCTAAAGAAGAAAGTGGATCTGTCTCTCACACTCCGAGCTGCTTCTCTTATTGGTTACCAAGAGCTGGCTCGAAATATAGTGGCTGCTCCAATACCGTTTTAGATGATTTGATACATCAAAGGGTTTATCTGTCAGCCCTGATAAAGCATGGCAATTTGAAATGTCCCCCAGCGGCCACAGTAGCTTAATTTCATCTAATGAAAGTACTCGTAGAAACATGAATAAACATGAGCAATGAATTGTGAAAAGAAATTCTAAGCTGAGAATTGGTCATTGATGGTAATCGTTACTCTACTCCTTGCCACTTCTTCATATGGTACTGCGTGTTGGCTTTTGGGTTTGGATGGGGTTTTTATTGAACCCATTCTACTTCGACAATTTGACCATCACGTACGGGACCTCCACATCCTCCTCGGTCTGGTCCTCGGCAGTCACCTCGAAGATAATATTCTTCTGGTGATCGGGAACTGGCTTCTTGCTGACATGTTCGACGAGCTTGCTCATCCTGCAAAGTGAGGTTAGCGTGTGTGTTCCAAGACAATATCAATATGGAAAAAGAACTAAGTAATACTTACGGCAGAGGAAGACGGTCCTTGACCTTGGAAGGGGGGTAGAAGCTGGCATAAAGCAAGCTAACTCCCGAGCTGACCATTGTGATATCCAAACCCTTGCTGGCAAAGTGATCCAGGAACTCCTGGAGGGGAATGTCATCGACCTCGAATCGGTCCCAAAGGCGGTCAATGGTAACTTCGCCCTCCTTGCTTTGGTACTTGCCCTTTTCGCTGGCAATTGGCTCACTGAAACCGAAGAACGGCAGTGCAAGATTGATAAAGCCGTTCTTGTACTGTTCGATATCATCCTTGCCATCAACAACCTTGAACAACTCCAGAGCCACCAAACCAGTGACCAGGGCAGTGGCAGTAGCGATAGCGGGGATGATCTTGCCAGCAATGAACTTAGTCTTGTGACGATCCGCCTGGGGGATTTCATAATTATCGGCACGGAGGTTACTGGCGGCAGTAATGAAATCGATATGGTGGTTCGTATCGTCGTCCTTTTCGAACTCGACGGGGTGTAGACGGAATCCAGCAAGGGATTTAGGCGAGGGCAGAGTAGCAACAAGCTTTTGAATTTCCTCGCCATCGTTGGTAGATCCGGAAGGCTGAGCATTTGGATCAGGGTCGTTCTCATTGGCTTGGATCTTCACATTGGAGCTAGGAGTGAATTCGGGGATGATCATATCATCAACAACCTTGCGGTAGTAGCCCTTGTCTGCACCGGGGTTCTTGATATCGTAGTTGAAGGCATGAAGGTTCGCACCCGCAATCACGAATCCAATGTGAGTAGGATTGGAGCTATCGAACTTGAGAGGAGTTGGTGCACGCTTGGGGCCCGACCAGAAAGCCTGACCGGAAGAAGTCTTTGAATCGCGCGGGAAGTTGTAGAGCAATTGCTGAATAGCATTGTTGTACTGAGCCTCGAACTGCTGACGAGCCCATACAATGCAGTCATCAAAGGTTAGAGGCTTTTCCGTGACAAGGAAATCACGCAGGTTTTCCAAGGTCTGCTTCTCATTGCCCGCTTGCTTGAGTGTCTGGTCGATGTAGTCGGCCTGCGACAGATATAGGTTAACAGACTCTGGCGGACCTACGAAGTAGGTCTGGAAAAGATCCCGAGCCCAGGCAATGGTATGCTCAATACGGTTAGGGAAACTCTTCAGAGTGCACATCGGGAACGACTTCTCGGGAGGATCTTGGGAGCTCGAGTAAGATTCGGTAATAAAGGGCAAGACCACCTGGGTATTGCCCTTGGTGCCAAGGGTACCGCTCTCCAGAAGAGGCTTGCGGAAGAAGACGCAACGACGATCCACGTATGTTCGCGCATCCACATTATCCAGAGCATTAGTCACGCCATCCAGTCCGTTCCAGAAGTCCTCATTGAAGATGTGTTCAGTATCGGCTCCAACTCGGTCACGAAGAGTGACGATTTTGTCATTGAGGTCAGGGTTCATGACCTGAACTGCGGCAGATGCGCACTCGCTCTTAAGACGGCCCACATCCTTAGGGCGGAAGAGGAATTGGCGGTTAAGGTTGCTCTTTTCGATTTGGTCCATGTCGGTGACATAGATTTTGCCCTCGGGACCAGTACCCAGACCCATCATGGCCCAGTTCTTCAATGTCTCGCAACCAATGGCACCCGCGCCAACAAGGAATTGCTTCACATTCGAGAGCTTCTCCTGGTACTCCTTTCCGAAAACAGCAATTTGACCATCGTAGCGGGATCCAGTAGGCTTGCAGCTTTCTTCAGACCGAGTACTATTAGAGGGCAAAGACTCCAGAGAGTCGAAGTACATCCACTGGTGCACAGGGTTGAATTTCCCAGAAACGGCCTTCAAGACCTCTTGAGCAGCAATGCCACCGAAGAAAGCAGCTAATGCATTCAGATCACCACGAGCCTGGTAACTCAGCTCTTTGATAATCTTCTCATCGAGCTCGACCTTCTCTTCTTCCGCGGCCGCAAGTTCGGTGGCGATCTTCAGAACCTCCTGGGCATCGGCGTCATTGTGAGGGCGCGGTAGTTGGTTTTGATGGGTTTCAGCAAACTTATGAAGAGCTTGAATGCCGATATGGAGCTGCTGTGGCCGATCGAATTTGGCGAAATCGGAAACAAGGAATTCGGGCTTCTTAAGCTGCTCTTCCAAAGGTTGGAAATCGATGAACTTGGGCATTTTCACTTGATTGTAGAGACCGCCACCCTGGTAGGATCCGAGGCCAGACACATCGCCAATGGTGAAGGTGTAGGGACCCTTAACGGTGACCTTGCGCGGGGCGCTGTTATTCAAGCCATCCATACCCTTGACCTCGGTGAAAGTGACGAAATCACCATCCTCTAGTCCGTGTCGGGTTTCATCCAATGCGGAAACCAGACCATCTTCAGAGATATCGGCAATGATTCCATTCACAGGGTCCTCGCCAGTAGGATCTCCAACAGTAAAGTTCTTTCCAAAGTCATTGAAGATGTAACCGAAAAGTCCGAATGTGTCGGCAATAGTCAGGTAAATGCCGTTTTTGTGGCAGAAATCCGCAATCGCCAATTGCTCTTTTAGGGGTGTCTGTGTCAAGACCACGGCTTGGTAACGCTTGAGTTGTTCTAGATCCCCCACAAGGTTTCCGCCTTCATGGATAGTAACTGGAACATACGAGTTGAGCTCGGCGACTCGTGGAGCAGTGACGTCGGCACGCGGTTTGCCGACATCATCTTGTTGGAGGAAGAACTGGGAGGAGAGGTCGGCGATGGCAACGGGTGCGGGGTCATAGAGGGTGAGGGATTTAACGCCAGCGAGGGCAATGTTTTTGGCTGCGAGTAATGGATTAGCCAAATTACGACGAAGTTCTGAAAGGATAGGTTAGTCACCAATCTCAACACCAAGGCCCTTGAGGCCAACGACAAGGACATTGGAAGAGCCCATGCGCTTCATGGCCTCATGACCGAGCACATAGCTAGAGATGATTAGAAACCGGGTTTGTGTCGATGTGTATCAAGGGAAAGGCTTCTTACAGCTGTCGACTATACAAGCTCTCATCGATCTCCCCCTGTTTGATAAGCTCCACAGTCTCCTGTGGGTTGTCGACCTGCATCGTGCCGTCCTGAGAGAAGGAGGGGTCAGTGTCAAGGCGGGATGTTGGGGTGTTCATTGGTCGACATACGGTCATGTTCTTCTTCTGAGGCCGAGCTGAGGTATCGTCTTGAGACGCTCTGCGCTTTCCCGGCTTAGCCGATTCACGAACAGCAAGATCCGAAGAAATGATGGAAATCAAAGGCTGAAAGTCTTACTCAATGAGCAAGACCTTCGTCAGTGCTGGAAGAAAAAGGCCTAGCGTACCAACGAGACAGTCGGAAGTAAATGTCAGTCGACTGCGTGTGTTAATACTAGTAAAGAGGTGGCGAGACTGTACAAGAGATAAAAAAGGAAAAGGAGGATGGAAGGTGGTAAGAGAGAAGGATGAAGTGGAGGGATGTGCCATCCTGCGGCGACGTAATGGGGACAGCTCCGATGACTAATACCGCAACGAACGACATAGAACCATCGATTCTCTGCTGATATATGGAACTATACGAGCCACTCAATCTCGTAATGGATGAGTAAATTATCGCCATAAGTAGTCATCATCTGATTAAATCAACAGGAGAGACAGTATAAATTAGTATTGAATTTGTTCTAGGCCAAGCTAGTCATATACCTAGGTCTAGAGCTCAAGTGGGGTGGTTTTGGTAAAGTTTCGTCAGTTTGAAGTATAGTAGCTGTCCTAAGTTGTGATTGAAAATTGATGAGGAATGTAATCAGAGAATTAAGTCTACTGTCTAGGTGGATATTTATTTGAACTAGATTCAACCTTCAATCGTTGCTTTTGGAGATAGTCAACTCACTAGTTAACTCCTGGTTTTACCTATTGTACATACTTCGCTTACCGCCCGGCAGTATTGTGGCGGGGAACGACAAACAAATGCCTCAGGCTGCATGTTTTCCTAATTGAGCAGATCTCCCGCCTCTCTTAACCGCGTCGCGACTCCCAGTGGCTCCCCAGAAGTATGCATAAGCCTGTGCTTGGTATCAAAGATAGTGCAAGCTCCTCCATCAAGATCGACAGCTTGTAAGATCTCTGATATGACCAAAGTTTCTTCGAATATCACTCCGGTACTCTCGGTAGTTCGATGTGTCGTTTCGAGCTATTAGGACGCGTCCTGCTATACACCCAGTCACGCAGGTCAGTGAGCTTTGAATACTGAATCGAGCCCCTTGAACGAATGGAGCTTTACTGACAGTATGTCTAGTGAGCGTCAATCAGGATGCTCCACGAGATCTTGCTCTCCCTCTCCGGCCAGCCGTCGCCCCTCCTCGACTCTCCACAAGTGGAAGCTGCTATCCCGCAAAATGACTTCAACCTTCTCTCTACCCCGGAAAAAGCCCTCCTCCAATCAATTGCCCGCTTGAGTCAGCTTCACGCTCGCCTCCGATCGCATACCTCCATAATATCTTCCTCACATCGCTCTGTGATCTGTCGCTCCGTATCCACGGCCATTGTTACGACACATCTTGCTAAATTCCAGAAAAAGATCCTGGAGGTTGAGAAGGCGATTCTTGCTGAGGATAGTGGCTATGTTGGAGGCTACGGAATTGTCCCATTGTCCACCATCGTTGGAGAATTCACACCATGGATACGACGCATGGAATGGCTCTGGGATATTGCTCTATTTATTCGACCCGAATCCCATCAGTTGGGACAACGCCATGAACGCTCGGGTGCAGCGCTTATAAATCACCTGCGGGACAATCTACAAACTGGATACTTGGACATAAAGGAAATGGTGATCCAGCTTGTGACTGCAGCAGAGACGGCATGGATGAAACAGCTTTCTATGTGGCTATTATACGGCAAGCTGCCAATATATGGCTGGGAAGACTTTTTTATCCTAGAGGATTCCAAGAGAGAGAGAAACGAAAACCAATTTCAAATACGAATGGACTTGCTTCCAAACTTTGTTGCTGAGCAAACGGCGGGCTCCATTTTGTTCATCGGGAAATCGCTGAATCATGTTCGCGCGAGACGCAAAACCTCAAGCGGGATAGCAGCTGCACCGGTGAAGTTGTGTCAGGATCACATTGAGCAGCTTTCTGGGCTGAGTTTTCCTATTGCACCCACCAAGCTTTCTGCTTCTGTTGATAGTATTCGGCTCTCGTTGTCCCAATCCACATTATCCAAATTGCTTCCTTTGCCTAAAATACTCGAGATGCTGGCATTACTTCACGACTTTTTACTTCTGGGGCGGGGCGAGTTCGCAGTTGCGCTGGTAGCACACGCGGATGCCAGAATCGAGGAAAGCCGACGACGAGGTGCATTGGCTCGGATACAACAGTCGGGTGCACTGGACGGCTTTCTCATTAAAGAAGGAGACGTTGGGACCTCCTTGGCCCATGCATGGGCCGAGCTCTTTTCCCTACAAAAAGAAGAGGATCCGACAGATGAAGGATTTGAGCTGGCTCGTGAACTCCTTCGGCTGTCAACTAGTGCTCACAAGAACGATCGTTCTATAGCACCATCGTATGGCTCAAATATCATCACTGAAATTTCCAAGGTCTCGTTTGAGGATCTTCTTTTTCCTACCCCGACTTACCTAACTGCTGAGTTACGAGCGCCCCTGGACCTATTTCTCTCAAGCTCCGACATTACAATATACTCTAAAATACACTCTTACCTCCTCGGGATTCGACGCTCGCAAATACGCCTCGGCGATCTTTGGAAACGGACATCCCTCCGAAGAAATAATGGCAGCTCGCGAATGCCGCCACGAAGCAATAATGCCTTCTTACAGAATAAGCAAAGGCAGAATCGGGAGAGAGCAAACACTCGCTTGGAGCAGATGCGACCAATCTGGGCAACAGCCAGTGCTTGCTTGTTTGTCCTTTCAGAGATAGGCAGCTTCTTTCAAGGGGAGGTTGTACACGAGTCCTGGCAGCACTTTCGTGGATGGATTGAGGGTGATAATTCGCCCGCCATCACCGATTTAAATTCTCGGACAGGACAAACTACTCCATTGGAGTCTCAGACAGGCCCCCGAGGCACTTCCCCTGATCGCTTGTCTTCCCGACCCTCATCTCGACCAGGCCCAGCGTCCATGGGTCGCCACGACCCGGAAGCATTGACTGTTGCCCATCGACGCCACTTGGCTACTGTCGTTCAAGCCCTGTTTTTGACAGATTTCCCCTTCACCAACACACTTCGGGGTCTTTTGACGAGCGTAGATCGCTTTGTTGCACTCACCATTCGGCTCGACACTATTCAACGAAACATGGATTTAGAAACAGACGAAGGCGTCGTCGATGCGCTGGTAGACTATGCGCAGGAAGAAAGAGAAGTCTGGCAGGAGTTACGAGAGACACGAGACGACGTGAAGACAGGGATCAAGGATCTTGTGGCGAGCCTGCAGAATATTGACAACCAACGCTCAGGCTCAGGATACATCGCGAGCGGGGGCACAACAGGGCCAAGAACTCGACCTGACGGTAGCCCAGGTTCTGGATTCAGTCACTACCAGCCGCGTCAGCCAGCTGGGGTTGATAGGCTACTCATGAAGCTGGACTTTGGCAGCCTGCGCAGTGTGGGGAACGCAACAATTACACCAGGCCTAGTTGATTTGGGATAGTGCTGAACAGACCCTACTCTCTCTATACGCAGATAAACGATTTTTTTTTTTTAGGTTTAATTTTTATCAATGACCATTACTCTGAGTTTACCTCGAAATTTGCAGACAAGAGGGCCAAGTAAAACCACCAATAGACTTGAACAAAGTATCTGCAATAAGACCCGTGTCCAAAAGGGCCGGTGGGAGAGCGGAATTGAGTTCTGTGAATCCGCGGCTGCAAGATAGGGTCAGGTGGCAGATTATAAGCGCATGAAACACACCGAATCATGCGAGAGCACACCGAGATGGCCTAAAAAAGGCATCCGATTGATTGTCTATGCAGCCGACAAGGTCTGGGGTCTTCGGACAATTAGTGTCTTCGAATTTGTCACAGGAATTTTCTTATCTTCCCCACCAGGACCAGATGACCAGACACCCAGAGACGCTTCAAGAAGTTCCTTCGAAGGCGTTCGAGGCTAAGTTCTATGCATCGACGATCCTTGTCCTTGATGCCGGGAAAGCAAGTACAGTATGTGAGCTCCGAGCTAATCGGCATTCCCGGTGGGTCGCGGAAGCTTGATACCGGCCGAAAGTACCGTTCCACAGCAGTTGGAATAACACTGGGCCCCGGTTCCATGAAAATCGGTGAATTGGGTCGGTGTCATTTGAGAAACTGGGGAATCCGGGGTGTCAGACAAAGGCCAGCCAGCTCTTCACTATGCGTCTGACAGCAAGCCCAGCGCATCTAGCTAAATTGCCAGCCGAAAACCCAATTCAAATTGATAGAGACAAACTTCGTCGCTTGCAATTGACCCTTTTTACCTCTTACACAGGGTCCAAGTACGTGGCTCTCTGCCACCGTGAGATTTCCAACGGCGGTGTGAGTCCGGACCTTACAAGGGTTACCCGATATGGATATCCCGGCGGAGTTCACAACGTCCTCTCCGCCCAGTGTCTGTAATATTTTTAGCGGGGTTGGGCTCGTGCAGACATTCCGGTCATTTGACCTGTTCCAGGGCCCAGGATCTTTTCAGATTTGTGCTCCAAGTCGGTCGATCCAGGCCCTCCGGTGCCATAGCCTTTGTTGATGCTAGTGTACCTTGGAGTCTTGCGATGGCGCATGCACGAAGTTTACGGAGACGATACGAGAGACTGTCCCGATCTCTTCGTTGGCTATCAAGCTGGTGATCGGAGATTCGGGACATGTCCTGTAAGCGCCTGGACTCCACCATCATCTCCACCTTAAGCCTACTTAAAGCTGGTGAGCAAGGGCTTGCAGATCTGCCATACTTCGGGGACCCGCCCCAAGTGGGTCATTCCATCGAAGCCTTAGAAGATTTACCGTTCTCAGTCTTGGTGAGAGATCACGATGTTCATGTAACTACGCCCTAGTCCAGGGGTTTCATACTGCCAAGCGGAGGATTTTCGCCCCTTACCCCATAGTGTTCGTTTACTGCTCCCGGCTGATGTGGCAATCGCCCAACCCGTGGATGCTCTCGGTCGATTTGTCTGGACCTTGAGTCATGGTGAAAGAAGCAGGCGAATCCACCAGAGGGTCATGTGGTGCTTCACTTTTTTGGAAAAGAAAATTATTTTGCTGTATTTTTTGTAGTACCCCTTCGAATTGAGACGGCTTTGCTTCCGGTAAACCTTTGATGGGAAATACCGCTCTGGTCCCCCTTAGGACATATAAACCCATTTCCCCCAATTTGACTATTATTGTAAAGCCAGCGTTCAGATAGTTTGTATAAGTGTTATTGGCTTGTATAACTTCGATTTCAAAAGTACTGCCAGTGATTCCGTTTTCTGCCCCTCAATTGCAACTTCCTTTGCTTTCATATACTCCCAAGTCTACCGCTATCTATCAATTCGAATTGTCAACCCGTCCGACACCTTAATTACCACGCCTAATATGTCTTTTTCCTTATCTCGAGCTTTCGTTCCTGCTCGCTCTCGCTTTGTCGGTGCGACTATCTCTGCGGCTCCGCGTGTGCTTGCCTATTCCTCAACTCGCCTTTACTCAAGCACCAAGAGCGCATATAGCCCGCAAGATATCCACAGCATTTCTCACAGCCCTGATCACATCCAATCCAAGCTTCCATCCAAGAAACAGCTACGCAATGCTAACCGGTTCCGCGAGTTTGACCTCGAGGACCGTGTATTCGCCATAACGGGTGGTGGTCGAGGACTGGGATTGTCCATGGGGGAGGCCTTAATCGAGGCCGGTGCTAAAGGTATGTGATAGCCTCCGTCTATCTAACTATGAACAAAATCTAATATGAATTTCTATCATCATAGTCTACGCATTGGACCGTCTTGAAACCCCCCACCCTGATTTCATCAAAGCCCAAGAGAAAGCGGCAAACGAGTACGGCGGGACTCTTGAGTACATCCGTATCGATGTACGGAATAATACCGAAGTAAACAACACATTTGCTGCAATTGCGGCCCAGCATGAGCGTCTTGACGGTCTTATTGCCGCCGCCGGTATCAACCACCTCTCGAGTGCTTTGGAGCACTCCCAGCAAGCTCTCGACGATGTCATGACCATCAACTACAATGGTGTTTTCAACTCCGCTACAGCTGCTGCCCGTCAAATGTTCAACTACCAAGTGAAGGGATCCATTCTCCTCGTCGCCAGTATGAGCGGTCTCATTGCCAACAAGGGCATGACATCTCCTGTCTATAACTCTTCCAAGGCTGCCGTGATCCAATTGGCTCGATCATTGGCAATGGAATGGGGCCGCCATGGCATTCGTGTCAACAGTTTGTGCCCAGGTCACATCATCACCCCGATGGTCGAGGAAGTCTTCCAGCAGAATCCTGCTGCTCGCGCTACCTGGGAGGCTGAGAATATGCTTGGTCGTCTGGCAATGCCAGAAGAGTTCCGTGGTGCTGCGCTCTTTGCCCTGTCCGATGCTAGCAGCTTCATGACTGGTAGCACCATGCTCATCGATGGTGGCCACACTGCATGGTAATTTGCTTTAAACGAAAAAAAAAAAATTTACCCAATGACAGCTTAAAAGTCAGCAAACCATAAGTGCCGGTACCACAGATGTCAGGCTATTCACCTAGAAAGGGTGATCGATCGAAATACGGGCAAACGCAGCAAAGCTTATCGCTGTTCATCATCTCGGGATCTGTAAATAGAGTGCATTTTGCATCAGCCTATCGAGTCCGGCGCAATCCTTCCTCATATTCCGATATACCATTCTTCGGTTTTCCGCAGTTGTCCCATATTAGTAGTTGCTGGGGTGAAGGAGGACCACCATTGGGTACCTTATGTGAAGGTACTCTATAAACGACTGGAATCCGGAGCACTCAAAAATTCAAACCCAGTCTGGTCTGAGCCAGGCCTATTGTTTCTTTCTTTGAAAAGGACTGACTACGAATTTTTACTATAGTAATAAATCACAAATTTTAATTCGCATCATGCATAGTATCTTCGGAAGCCCTGCCATGTACTAGTATTGAAGTAGCAACTCGAACATTAGAACTTGAAGCTTCCAAGGCTGCTTCGAGTCCCCACATACTGTGGCAAGGTTCAAATTGAAATCATGGCATTCTGCAAAGGAACGCATTTTAACTATCTAATATCTAATTCTGTATGCAAACCTTCTAACTAAAAGTAGATTTATAATTATCAACACAAATACCATCATTATTTTATCAACTTGAGCTCCTAGTCATAAATTATGGCCTGAGGCAGAACACGTCGAGGGGGCCGGCCCCAGATTGCCTTATGTAACCCATTGCGCAAGGGGTCGCGGGGGCCGCAGACCATGACTTGAACTTCTCCGCACACCTTCCATCCTACCAGCCTGGCAGACTTACGCCAGTTTTGAAAAACCAACATTCCCGAGGGGCTCATCGGGCGATATGGAAAAACTGCCGATCCATAATGCGGAGGAGCTTGCGGCTCCTAGACCCATGTGGGCTACCGCGGAACAACGGCAAAACAGACCTCCAAGAAACTGCCTGCTTCGTCGAATCTTCATTGCCTCCGTATTTCTTCTTGGTTTCTTTCTGATCATCAAGCGGCAAAATGCAGTACCTTGTCACGCAGCTAGTGTTGCTGAGGGAAATTCAATAAATCAACACTTCAACATCCCAACAGTGCAGACGATAACAAACAACAAAGACCATGACAGCCAGCTGTATACCAGCAATATGCATTCACTCGAGACCCACAAGATTCCACTGGAAGCTCACATCATGAGCAAATGCCCCGATGCCGCTGAATGCCTCCAGGACTTGATATTGCCGACTATGGAGAAAGCTCACGACAAGGTTGATTTTCAACTATCATTTATTGGAAAGTATGTGCTCATGCAACACAGCGAATCCGTTTCGTTTTATGGCTGTCAATTACAACCCATTCATGATCATTCATATTAACTTGTTGGACCTTTAGTTGGAACCCCGCATCCGAGGAAATTGAATGCAAGCATGGCCCAACCGAATGCATTGGCAACATGCTTATGCTCTGTGCTGCAAATCTGCCCTTCCCCCCTACGTCCGACGAATCGCTCCTCCCTACAACATATCCTCGTACTCCTATTGTTCGCTCGTTGGGATTCGCAAACTGCTTGATTGATGATTTCCCCCGTATACCAGAACGTGATTTCGTTCACCAATGCGCTTTGGAGCATGGTATTGATTTTGATGCTCTGAATCGCTGTGCCAGTCAACAGGATGACCGTCCAGGTGAATCCCTAAGTGGAATTGCCTTGCTAAGACAGAGCGTGCAACGGAGCCATGGGCTTGGCGTCACTACTAGTTGTACAGTTCGACTTGACAACAAGGTCTGGTGCATTAGAGACGACGGCGAATGGAAAGACTGTGCCCAGAACGGTGAGGGTGGTAAGCCCCAAATACTGATTGATGAGATCAACAAACTCTATCAAGAGAGGAACTAGTGTTCATGCCATGATGCCCATTGATACCCCTCCTATAAGTGTACTGAATAACTATTAGTATTAGCATCATTATTCTATCAATACATATTGAGTCTCATGAAAAATGTGCTCATACCTAAGTACTATTTTCCAATTCTAGTACTCTAATCAATTTTACTTGATAAATTGAGATCGATAGTAATAGTGCTGTCGACCCCGACCATGCTCTCGGGTGCTCCAGGCCCTCACGGGTCTGTTGCCCACAACACCAACTGACTGACCCTCTTTCACTTCCACTTCCACTTTTACTTTCACTTTTGCCTTCACTACATCGAATCTTCCTAACCTCTCGCCAATTATTCTAGGAATTTCTTTGCCATTTCATCATCCTGGGATTTCATCTTCGCGAATTTGAGCTCTGGTCCACATTACCCCCACGACAATGGTCAGTCTTCGTCAGAGAGAGGTGGATTTGCGAGTCAAATATGATGGCATCAAGACACCTTCTCGAGCTCTTGCACGTGTGCTGAGCGATCGCAACAAGCCCATGGCCCTCTATCGTGCAATCAGTCGACAGGTACAGCTCATCTGCTCGCACTCCTCCAGGTGGGATGAGGGCGAGGTGACCATTTTCGACAGAACACTGGTCGCAATGTTTGAGGAAGGCATGCCTCTACAAAATATTGGCTTGCTTGAGCTCTTCATGACCGAATATGTTGGCCTCCACCTTTATGGAAGTATCGAAGAAGAAGACTCAGCTGTCAATACCTTCCTTGCAGCCTATGCCCCCAAGAACCGTGGTCAGTTCTCCTCTTCGCACCTATACCCCATGACCGGAGCAATGGTCTAACGTCTTACCAGTTCCGGCAGTCACGGATAGTCCACTCGTCTTCCAGGGCTACGATGATGGAGATTACCACAATATCGACCACGGAGACCACGATAACTGCGGAATGGATAACCATGACGAGCACAGTTTCAATGATGGCTCCAAGATGTCCTCTCTGAAGAGCGAAGGTGGCTGCCAGGATGATAAACAATCGTCGCATCGGAAGGAAACCTTGCTGCGCAATCTCATCCAGGTCTACCAGGCTGCTAAGGCAGATTACTACCTCAGTGATGCAGACAAGTCTGGAGTCTCGAGCAAGAAGACTGACAAGTTCAGCAATGTTCGCTTCCTGAGGGACAGCTCAGACAATCTGCTTCGATGGATGAAAACTGAAGGCTATGATGAGCATCCGCTGCTACGGGAGGTGCAGAAAGTCTCAATCGCAAGCCGTGGACATGCTGACCACCTTGCCGGCACCAAAGGACAATACGAACGACGCGATGTTGGTTCTCATGGGCGCCACCGTCGTGGTCTCAAACGGCGCCGAGGCCAGGTGGACTCGTACCGCCCTGAGAAGTAAACTGTCATAACATGCAAGAAAAACAAAACCACGCTGTGATGCGAAAGGGCGAGTCATGCCAATTCGGACCAAAGGCAAAAACATAGATGCCCATGGGGCATGATGGATGGTGGGTTTTCTATGTCACTATGTCGAATTCTTTTCGAATAAAAAGCACTGTCTTATCTTCAACATCCTAGTATCTCTATTTTAGCTTTTAATTTCCGTAAGGGTAAGCTCAGACCGCCAGTGACTGGTTGATTGTATCACAGTGAGTCTCCGTCTTTTACTCTTTTTAGAGCCTCTTGGAGATCCCTACAGGTTGATAACTAGTATTTAGTTAGCTGATCGTATAGTTCAGCCCTGTAACAACGAACTGCTCCGGCCCCATGCAAATGTCGATCCGCGCGCTAAACTATTTTGGTCATGTACCCACGTGTGTTGCTGATATAATCAATCCCCGGTCCTCTCGGGGCCAGCTGTGAATCCGAGACTAATCTTTCTCAGCCAGGAGAAGCTCTGAGAAGCTTCATAGATGGAGCTGGTGCGAAAATTATATTCGTGGGGAAATCTTGTCGAAACACAGTCGATTCTGTCGTCGTGAAAATACCTTAACTGAACCGACGACAAAGCGACTGCCATGCACTCTCTTCACATTCCTCCCGCCGCGGGGAATCCTCGATCCGACGAAACCGCCTCCTCTTCGAACTCTCGCTACGAGCCCGTTTCAAATGATACAGAAGAACATGATGATGGAGAGGAATACTTGAATACAAACGTGGGGAAGTCTCCAGTCGGACAGTTGCGTGTACAGACAGATTTCGGAGATGATGCGGAGACAGGCGGATCTATTTCTGGAGAAGAGGAGAATGCCTATAACTCCGACGACGGCTCAGAGAGGAAAAGCGGACGAGCTGGTGATGGGCCGAAATACACACCCGAGGAAGAAAAAGTAGTGGTTTCACGATTTGATCGACGTTTGGTCTCATTTTTAGCCCTGCTTTACCTGCTGGCTTTCCTAGACCGTTCGAGTATGTTTGAAGTCGAACTGAAATTCTAGCCCTGAGAACTCGATGCTGACTTGTGGTAACAGATATTGGAAACGCCAAAATTGCCGGTTTACAGGAGGATTTGAGTCTCTCATCTTCGCAATATGAATGGTTACTTACCTCATTCTACATTACCTACATCCTCTTCGAATGGATGACCCTTTTGTACCGACTTGTCTCACCACATATCTACATCTCCATCTGTGTTTTGGCATGGGGCCTCATTGCTTCATTCCAGTGTCTCGTCACATCATTTTGGGGGCTTTTCGTACTGCGTGCTTTGCTGGGCATTGCAGAGGCGGCCTTTGGACCTGGAGTTCCGTTCTATCTGTCATTATTCTACAGACGAAATGAACTTGCATTTAGAAATGGGCTTTTCATCTCAGCGGCACCCTTGGCAACATCGTTTGCAAGCACTCTGGCTTGGATCATTGTCAAATTCAGCAGCAATGGCCCGATATCCCCCTGGCGGATCCTCTTCCTTGTTGAGGGGTTCCCCAGTATCGTTGTTGCCGTGCTTGCTTGGATCATCATACCAGACTCTCCTGGTCGTGCTCGATTCCTGACCCCTCGACAGCGAGTCATTGCCAGACTTCGTCTCGAAGAAAAGAAGCCCGAATACCAGCAATCACAAGACCAACGGTTCAACTGGGGAGAGATCAAGAAGACACTTACCGATCCCAAAGCCTACATCGCTGCTGTAAGCTACCGTTTTTCTTCCCCTCATAATCTTCGATCCAAGACTTATCATATTACAGTTCATGTTCTTCAGCTGCAACGTCGCTTTCAGTTCTATGCCCGTGTTTCTTCCCACCATTATCAAAGAGTAAGCTTTCCTAATACCAACCTTCCAATCAACATATCTAACTCCAACAGCATGGGATATGATGCCATTCGTGCTCAAGCTCGCTCTGCACCCCCTTATCTCGTCGCCTTTGTCGTTGTCCTCTTGACAGCCTACGCGTCGGACCGTGCAGGTACACGAAGCCCTTACCTGATCGCGCACGCCCTCATTTCTTCACTTGCATACCTGGCCATTGCATTGACAGGCCACTTCCATGACCACCTCTCTTCAGAGATGCATATATTCATTAGGTACATCTGCGTGTTCCCAGCTACAGCCGGGTTCTTCTCAGCCATCACATTAATCATCACTTGGTCGATGGACAATCGAGTCGAAAAGGAAGGGAAAGGAGCCAGCATCGCCATTCTGAACATAATTGGGCAATGTGGGCCATTGCTTGGAACAAGATTATATCCCGAGTCCGATGGACCCTGGTATGTTTCTGGTATGGTAGCTTGCTCATTTTTCATGGTCATCGTCGCTGTCCTGGCACTTGTGTTACGGATTCTGTTACAACGAGAGAACCGTGCCGCTGCTGCTAACGAGCATCATGGGGGTGTGGACCCGAGTGAGGAGCGAGAGGAGCTCATGGGCGGTGGAACAAGGGATGACATGGAAGAGTCTGGGAACCAAAGACTTGTATACATAATCTAAGGATTCATTTGGGGTGGCATCGTTGGCATTTGGCGTTTTTCATTGCATACTACTATATATACACTCGCATCTCAAGAGTACTATCTAGCACCTGGGCAACCAACCTGATTGAAAGTATTTGACTCGATGGTTTATAACTTCGAGAAATTTCATCGCAAGTACGATATACCGGAATCCACTTTTCCGAAGTGTTCTTAGTACAAAAGTTCAAAAATGAGAAGAAATTGAACAACCCTAGAACAAAAATTGCTCCCTCGGCCTTCAACCTTTCAGATCTAGTACCAAAAAATGCAAAAAGAAGTGACAAGAGTGGGATTCGAACCCACGCCCCTTTCGAGACACGGAAATCTATAGAAGATCTCTGAGGATCAGGTAAACCTGAACCGTGCGCCTTAGACCGCTCGGCCATCTTGCCGTTGTATATGACGTCACAGTGCATGTTGTTACTATATTCGAGAGCTTACTTGGTAGCTACCTTAACCTTGCTCAAGGGCTACACATCAGCAATTGGCTCTCAAATGAGTATGGAGTACGGACTACAACTTGAATATTCTCGATCTAAGTAAAATATTTGGTACCTTGGATCCAATACTGGACTGAACTCGTCTTGTACTAGTACTCGTTTCGACCAAGAAGTCATTCGTGTCTAGTCGATGATACAAAGAAGTAATTAATGATCCTGTACGGAGTAGTGGTGAGTGGTAGTAGTATTTACTGCTCTGCCTGTATCCCAATAGTGTGACAGTATTAATGCCACATCCATTAGAGACCGTACCTAGGCTCAATTCTCTTCTCCATTTGTGGACAGGTTAGATACATGGCACTCGTGCATCTTTCGTTGAGCTCGCAACCATGTGAATTTGTACATAAATCTTCCTGACGCCGCAACCCCAGATGCCAGCGAGGGACCGCATCACGGTATCGAATAATCCAGGGATCTTTGACCTCACCCCATCACAATAGCAGATGACTACTCGGCAATCTGTGTTGGCAGGTGGGTAGGATTCGTTTGATATGGGTTTTATAGGCCCCAAAGACTATAACAGCTGAACACCTAGTATTCAGTCACAGACGGCTTTTAATGCGGCCTCGCCTTTGATCATGAATACACGAATAAAAGGGCTGGTTATGGGCCCTTTTGCTACTGCATATACTGGTTTCCCTGTGGCTGGGAAAGATGAAAGCATACTACTACTACTACTACTACTACTACTACTACTACTACTACTACTACTACTACTACTACTACATGAATCAAGTTTATGTCCTAGGTACTCACTTTTTGACATCAAGATACCATCCACCTCTCCACAAACTCGAAGCAATAAGGAAGAACAAAGCGTCCCTGCTACTTTCAAAGTTCCTGATAAGAGCACTGACTGATGCTTCCAAGGTTCAGAAAGTCACCTCCAGTCATAAATCAAACATAGCATCGAAGGACCAAGTGGCTTTTGAACAAGCACTACTAGCAGTGCTCGGTCTCTTTCCGTTCATTGCCCATAACTATATTCATTCCACTTGGTGTCCTGTGTACCCCCCATCCCCTCCCCCCCGGGTTGATGAAGGCGAGCGTACTGACTACTGACCAATAACCTGCAGTTTGATACTATGTTCTTTTACCTAGTACTCGTGATTTACTATTGGAGATAAACAAGGTGTCCGAGTAAAGTGACAATATCCGAGAATGCTTGACACGAATGACGCCAGTAGACTTAATCCGATATGGGTACAGTTTCGGCCATGAAGCTAGATTCGGTCTACCCACATACTAGTAAGCCATGTACATACTCGTATGCGATTAATCCATGGATGGTACTAGTAATGCCACCCTACCGAACAAGTCACGCAATCGATGCTGCGGGTAAACGGCCATGTGTCAGCGAGGCAACCAGGAGCCCACTTGACTAGTGTCATGTTTATAAGTGTACCGGTACCTGACTCGGAGTCAATCGTTTGGAATACAGTGGTCAGTTGAAGGGCCAAGTAATTGCTGCCAATTCTTCCAAGAACTAAATAGATGATCAACATAACTTGTGCATGGTCTACTCCATACCTTGGTATTGCTAACAAGCGGAGACAGCATTGAAGTTTGTGTCTCAGACTGAGACAGGCGATGGAGACCATTACCGCGTGTTAGTCTCGTTTACGGAATACTTTCTTTCAGGATACGAACTTTATGCGTGGGTCCATGTCTGGCGAACTCGAACTCCCGTTTCGTCTCCCCTTGCTAGGATAGGTAATGTTAGTGGGCGTTAGTGATCAAAGATCATCTTATCGTGCCCAGGCCCTTTCAGCCGGACGAGCCTATTATTGCCCAACCGGAGACATTAGAACGCCCCGTAAGAGTCAGCGGAGCCCCCCCCCCCCCCCCCCCTCTCTCTTCCCTTCTCTCCACTGCGATATCGACAAGGGCGTCGAATAGGTACATTATCCGCATGTCTGAACTCCGATTTCGGAGGCCCTACTTGGAGATGTCGGTGTCCCAAGCCTTTTTTAAAGTTCTTAAGAATTTACCACGAGGCAAAGCCGGATTTCAAATGAAAAATTCCCGGCGGCGTTCCCTTTTAGCGCCGTCGGTGTGGTAGTGCATGGTTTGAGGCTCTCTTTTGAGTACTAGTACTAGTGATAGTGCTCCGAGTCATTCAAGTTGTGCAGTCTTCATCCAGCACCAGCCAGTGACCAGGCTAATGGATGGGATGCCGGGGAACAGGTGATATATTCCGGGCCTGTGCCCCCCTCCCTTCCCATTTTTTGAAACGAGGATTGAACCAGTCGCGTGGGAGCTGACAGTTTTGTTGGTGGCTGGCCAGCAAACGATCGAGACCCTGTTGGTCCTGGTTGATCCCGGTTGGTCCTGTTGAGTTGGCTCAGAGTGGGTTTGTGTCCGCCAATGTTGGTAAGTGATGCACACGGTCATTCCCGAGTTTGGCCACGGCAGTTCAAAACATAAAATTGAAAAAGTAAAGAATAAGATACGGAGTACGGAGTACTAGTAGACAGGGAAAAAAAAGAATATCGTAAAGAGGATCTCGGCGAATGGCGCCATGAGCGAGATAAACTTGGCACGTTTTCTCTGCCCCACACTTTTACTCTTTTGCCGCATGGGCATGGGGCTTTTTGGCTCGTGGCCGTGCGTTAATTGTTCTTTTTTGTTAAGGGTTTATTTTATTTTATTTGGATTTTTATTTTAATCCCCCGCCTTCACGCCGTTGGGTGAACCAAACGGATACATTGATGGCGAAAGAGAGGTCGTAGCCGAGATTTCTAACCGAGGAGGCAACTCTCCACGAAAGAGAGATCAAATCATTCGGATGAGTCTGGTAGGGTTACATAGTTCCCGTTAGGATGAGTGGTGAATGGCGGGGAGGAGGGGGGGGATTATCTGCGGCATATGGAAACAGAGTGGAACTCTCTCCGACTGCGATCGTCGAACTAGCTTTGCAGATTGGAATGAGGTCGTGGTAATTTCCCTAATACGAATAGCCGCTTGAAGCTGTGAATGGGTGGGGAAAAAGCGAATAGGAAAAGGTTTCAAGGCGAGACCAATCGCGTGAATCAAGCGAGATATGATAGAGAGTGTGTGAGAGTGAGAGAGGGAGAGGCAAAAAGACGAGCATCAACAGGGTGGTATTGCCCTCGTGTCCCCTCCCGATGGTCACATCTTCCGGCAGCTCGTGCTTAAATTTTGGCGGTGGCCTTTGCAGTTGTTTCGCTGCGGGGGGAAAGAGAGACAGACCGTGACAGACAGACAGAGGGAAGAGAGAGAGAAAGCGAGAAAGAAAGAGAGACAAAGTCCATATTTGATCTTCTGTACTACACATCCCCCTCTCCTTTCCCTCCCCCATCAACATCATCAACACCACCACCAGCAGTAGCAACAGCTTTGAATCCAGCACAATACTTCTCATTACCATCATCTCCAACATTTACTACAAGGTCTCCAACTTGACGAGTCAGGACCGGGTGAACCCGCGAATCTGTCGATTGATATTACCGATTCTCCAGGGACCACAGGGGCGCAAAAAAGGGGTCCCACTCAGTCCCAAAGTCAGAGACCCCCATACAAACCTGATCCATTGTCCCATTAAACCAATAAGGAGAGCTATCTCGCTTCCCTGGCAGAAAGGAGTGGAGAAAGATCGGGCAGTTAGGTATACTATACTAACCAGCTAGTCCTAGTAGCACCAGCCCTAGAGTATCACTACTGCCGGGGACTTTCTCCAGTGAGAGTTGACTTTAGGTATACTGCGTTGCTACAGAGTACTTCCAGGGCTTGTACTAGTATTTGATCACTGAATCAATCAAATACTAGTACTACTACTATATACTAGAATCCACCACTGACAGGAAGAGCTCTTCTCGAATCTGAGTGTCCCTGGCCGATCCCGGATCGCATCTCATCGAATCGCTCCCCCTTGATAGAACCAGGAATCCACCTTACCGAGGGTATGTACCCAAGAAAGCAGAGTCTAAGAGAGAGACCCAGAGAGAGGGTGAAAGGGAGAAGAAAGACAATTCCCATGACAGCTGAAGATCGTTCCCATGATCGATCAAATCATCTGTAATTCTTTTTATTATTTTATTTTATTTTTCCCAATTCATTTCCCCCCCCTCCCCGCACCGCTCCGTACCGCAGACCGCGTCACCATTTTGCAGTTTTGCATTTTGCATTTTGCAAACCGTTCACCCGGCCGACCCGTGAAATTGCAACCTCACTAACTCGTTGATCTGTGCAGATATTTTTAGCCTCTACTCTCCCTTGTGTCATCATCCTCGTCCCTACACTAGTGTAGTAGAGAGTGCGAGAGTGCTGGAAAACCGACCAAAGTGAGCGGCTTGGAACTTCCTAGATATTCGCTGCCTGGGAAGGCCTTATCGCTGAAAACTGCTTATTTTCTTCTCTCGTCGCTCTTTTGGGCCTTTTTCTTTATTGTTATTTTTTTTTTTTATTTGAACATTCCTCCTACCACCTTTTGATTTCCTCTTGTCTTCTTACACTTTGGGTCTTTTCTCTTTCTTTTCGTCTCAAATCTTCTAAACCAATTCTAGGTGGTTTCAAATACCATCTACTACTTCGTCAACAATGGCGTCGGTCAATTCAATATCGTCCGAGAAAGACGAGGATCGTGACAACCTACATGAAGATGTTATCGAAGACGAAGAGCCAGAAGAGCCTAGCTCGGAGCTTGACCCTTCTCAAAGGGAATACCTTGAGCATCATCAAAAGCTAGATGAATTTCTTGCCCCCTTGTGCCTGGATGAAGCTGTCCTCTACAAATTGGCGCGTCGCTTCTCCGGTACATACCGCCACTTGGCTTTGACCTCGGATCAACAATTTCTACCGACTCCAGTAACTGAACTACCAAATGGTCAAGAAACTGGTCGTTATCTAGCCATCGATGTGGGTGGTAGCAATCTCCGGGTTGCTTTCATCGAGTTATTAGGTGAGGTGGAGTCCGACAGTCAACCCGCAGACGCCTCAGAAAGATCGCGGAACACCATTCGGAAGGCCCAGCGGCAGCGGGTGAAGCGGACCCTAGAGCGAGCTTGGCCTATCCAGGAACATCTCAAGATGGATAAGGCTGATGATTTGTTTTCTTGGATCGGCGATTGTATTGCGGAAGTGGTTGCGGAGAGCCTCACATCGGATGATACTAAGAAAGATATCCCAGCTGAACTAGACATGGGCATCACCTTCAGTTTCCCCATTATGTCAGTACTATTCCCAACTTCTTCTTCCTTTTTGCCAAAAATAGGTTGAAATACTCGCGCAGTTTCATGAGATCTTGATACTCGAAATTCCGGACGAGTCGATACTAATTGATTTACAGGCAAGAATCTTTAGCGGAGGCTACTTTGATGCCTATGGGCAAAGGATTCGCCATCACATCTAACTTGAATCTGGGCAAAATATTACTGAATGGATATGAGAAACATACTCGAAGACCCGATGATGAGGACGAACCATCCTCCAAACGTCGCAAACTCTTCGCTCTGCCTAAATTGAAAATCCAGGCCATCACAAACGACACCGTTGCGACTTTAGCTTCGCTAGCATATGCTGTCAAATCCCTGCCCAACAGCCGGGTGGCCATGGGTATAATCGTGGGAACTGGATGTAACGCAACCATCCCGATGAAACTCAGTTCGCTGCACGAATCCAAAGCAAAGAACGTCAACGCCATGAACGCAGAGGCCGTCGAAACAATCGTTAACACGGAATGGACAATTTCAGGCGCAGCGCCACCACTCCGAGAGCTGAACATCACGACCAAATGGGACGTCGAGCTGGACCGGGCCTGTGCGCGCCCAGGGTTCCAGCCATTCGAGTATATGACTGGTGGACGATACATTGGTGAATTGATCCGGTTGATCCTGTTCGACTATCTCACCGAAATAGCGGGTCTTTCGAAACGAATCCTCCCAGCAAACCTCATTCAAGAATACGCGCTGACTACGACTTACATCTCTGACAATGTCGCTCGTGCCCGATCGGATGTTGACCTGGCGACCGAACTCAATAACTCTCTTCCTCCGCCTGAGAGCAGCGACTGGCGCTGGGATGCACGTACTGCAGGTGCTTTCCGTCGTATCGCCCGAACTGTACAACGGCGATCGGCTGGTCTGATCGCTGCAGCGGTGATCGGGTTACTTGCTTGCTGTCGGGAGATCGAGCTGAAGGAGGATAGCAATAGCAATAGCCCCGAGAATGCTGCATCGCCGCAAAGTAACGGTGACCATCCAGGTTCTGAGGGCACACCAGGCCCAACTTCCAGCGAGCAGCCGAACTTTGTTAGCAATAGCTTCCATGGTCACGTTGTGCCGGTTTTGCAGCCAGTCCCGGCCGATTGGCAGTCTGGTCCGGAAGAGTTGGTGGTGGCATACACAGGTGGTATCATTCAACACTATCCTCAATTCAAGGAGATGTGTCAACAACATATTGATCGATTGATCATGCGAACTGGTCCACAACGGGGCGGAAAGTCGGTTTTCTTGCGCGAGGCTTCGGACGGTGGTGTTATTGGAGCGGGTGTCCTGGCTGGTATGGTTTCGAACAAGTGAGAAGCATTATGGCTGGCCCTTTTCTTGTTTGTCTTTTTTTTGTTAATGAAACTTGAGCGCACATCTGGGTTTTTCCATGGTTGTTGTCCTTTTTTGAAGTGTTTATTTTCGTGGAGTCTTGTGGTGGGAAAAGAACTAGGATGGCCCGATGCCCACTTCGTTTTGCTCTCATCTGGATGCATCATATAGAAATGGGATTTCTCTTTCTGTTAAGCACTTGAGGTCTTCTTGGAAAAAGTACTACTAGTAGTAGTATGGGCGAAATTCAGATGCATGGTTGAAGGAGTACACTCGGGTACTGTAAATTCATTGTGATAACGTGAGAAGGTGCTGAAACTGCCAGTGTAGCATCAAGGTCTCTTGAAGCTGTCCACTTTGATCATGCGCTATCTCATCCTTTCAGCACTTTCTCTTGATTGCGAATGATACTACTAGTAGTATCCTCACTGCCATACTAAAGTGGAAGGATGGAGAATAGAACCCAGAGGTCTATCTCCAACCGTGCTACTACTTAACTAAGCTCCAGCAACGCAAATAGCTATACTAGTACGGACTTGCTTGTCCCTGGTTGCATTTTGTCAGAGCTGATATCTTGTATATTTCAACAACCATAGAGTATAACCAAACTCAGTATGTGAGTTTAAGCTCAAGGTTGATCATCAAGTCGGGTCCATTGCCTGATCGTCCTGGTATGCTTTGGAAATTACGACGTTCAATGAGCCGCGTAATCACAACCGCGTCTGAAACCTTTGACCACCTTGCAGGAGAACGCGCCATCTTTCACTATGAGGCGGAAGATGAACCTGCCAGCCGCCTAAGCGCCGGCTTGATTGCGCGGCTCCAGTAAATGAAGCGTAATGAGGAATGTCAAAGTTCGAGAGAAGGGGAATATCCCTGCAATGACGCACATTTCCCGCTTGGCATCGGCGGGTTCCTGAATCCCCGGGTGCATGGCGCGACCGTTATTTGGGTCCATCTCAGAAGAAAGTTTTTGATCATAGTCGGCAGGGTGTTTCAAATGTCCGGCCTGCGATGTCTATGAAGACTCTGGGCCCGTGGCGGCCCAAGGGGGATAATCTGATCGAAAAAGAAACAAGCACCTTGGCCACTTTCATAACGCTGTTCTTCTTCCAACATATATTCCTGCCATGATATGGTTCGGGGCGAGGAGGCGACGGGGCGATAAATTTAGTCGTTGTCCATTTGGCCATCGCAGAATCAAATCAACCGGAACATATTGTTTCGCACGCCTCGCTTCATAGCGCTCGGTTTGCCGTCCTCGTATTCTATTCCGGCTGCACCTCCTTCCCCAGACATTCTCTCAAGTCGTTCGCGAAGCTCGGCATCGGCTTGGGCGACGGATTTGACTTTTTTTGCGTTCAAGGGCTTAGTGGTGGACTTTGAAGAGGACTCGCGGGGCTTGGTTTCAGATGGGTCTCTGGAATTGTTTGGAGAGGAGTCTGTATGAGTGATTTGGTGAGTTTGCCGAGTCACGGCAACCAATTTGATAGCATTGTATCCACTTACCTTTCGATGTTGTGATTCTCATGGGAGAAGCAGAAGATAAGGTTCGAACAATAGCTTGGTGATTAGGAGATAAGGCCTTCCTCTTTAGGCTCAATTTGAAGGATTGCCTCAGTATCATGATGTATGAGGTCAAAAATGAAAGAGAAACTGAAGAGTTAAAGGATTAACCAGTCTATAAATGAAGCTATATCCAAAACGCGGAGAGTGACTGACGTAAATTGTACATAAACTAACATTTGGAAAGCGGTCTGGACCGCATTTCAGCACGTGACCCTGACCGATCGACCGTCCCCGCCATCTCTCCGGTCCAGGCAACTGACCGTTCGACACCACCCTCTATCCCATCAAGTCTCTCGATATCTGCCCGAGATGTCGTCTGCCACATCCTACTACGAATTGTATCGTGGGAGCAGGTATGGAGAAGTACAAGTTATGCAAGTGGAGGGGAATTCGGAACTGACCTGGACCTGATTAGTCTCGGCCTTGCTTTGACCGATACTCTCGATGACTTGATCAACGATGGCCGCATCGAACCGCAACTGGCGATGAAGATCTTGTCGACATTTGACCGAGTGGTTACAGAGGTTCTGGCTGACCGTGTCCGGGCTAGACTTACCTTCAAGGTACATATTCCATGACTCCTACCTACTCAATGACTCCCCCTTAGCTCCGGGTTGGCATATTGGGACAATATCAGGGTGTACTGAATGCTAACTCTCTGATTCTTCTTTCACTTCTAGGGCCACCTCGATACGTACCGATTCTGCGATGAAGTCTGGACTTTCCTCATCAAGGATGTCACTTTCAAGCTGGACAACCAGACCTCAGTTACTGCGGACAAGGTGAAGATCGTCAGCTGTAACAGCAAGCGACCGGGCGAGGCATAGACGAATATCTGGAGTAATGAATGACCGGCGTTTCCTTTCTCCTGGGCGGTTATTAAACGGCGTTCTGCAGGCCCATTCTTTCCTGCCGGGCCTTGCGATTTGATGGCGTTGATGATTTCACTTTTATTTCCGCCTATGCTAGGCTTTTTGCATAAACAAAATTGTCAATATATCACCAGATACCCAATAAGATTGAGGTTGCTTTTTGGATTTGCTTGGAAATGGTTGTATTGTAGAGTATTTGGGGTATCTTAAGGTAGACTTGCCCCGAGCCTCGGGAAGATGTCAAGCAGGACTGGCAGGCACCAGCGCGGCGGGTGACCTCATCGCTTATCGCGTGGATTCGGGGCACCACTTCTTTTATCTAACTACCTCTTATGAACCACCATATTGGGCAGGCTTTTGTTGCCTTCAACTATATCTACCCCCTAATTGCTATTATACGCAAGAACGGACCGGTCTGGCTACATCGCTTATTTTGAACCAGTCACCATGCCCAGAAAATTGCCGTGGGCTCAAGCTCAAGACACGATCGACTTGGTTGGCGAGTCGCCCACGCGAAAGCGCGTCAAGCGAGAACCATCGCACTCGCGTTCTGCAGGTCCAGATAGCCCACAAATTGTCGAAACGAAGCGAGAATCTTTCACAAATAGTAAGCACTCCTTGAGCTCTAGCTTGAACGTGAGACTAATACATGCCTACAAGCCTCCACAGATAACACCGCGGGAAACTTTGACGATAGGTATGGAAATATTACCGTACGTCAAGCAAAAAAGCATTGATACTAACGAAGAGACAAGTGATCTCACGGAATCGGAAGATGACAGCTTTAAAAAGGATGACTCCTCGTCCGCTACAACTTACTCCATGGGACAAATCAATCCCCATCAACATACGCAAGCGAATATATCCCCCCATGACATTGAGCGCCCAACAGACGGCCGAACTTTCATGTCGAAACAGTTAAAGCTTCAAAAGAAAGCGGGGGCACTCGATGCTCGACAGCAACTCGTACTCCAAGAAGCAATTCCTGAAAATGGCAAAGATGATAATGATGTTGAAGTCATTGACAACGATGAATTTGCCGGAACACACTTTCATCAGTTAATGACAACTCAAAAAAGTGTTTGGTCTCTCTCCAGCCTGTTTGGGATAAAGATCAAATCATCTACTAGAGCAGCGGCGGGATTTGGCCCACCAACTCCGATGGTTATAGATCGAAACAGAATCGCAATTCCAAGACCTACGCCGATAACAGAGACAAAAGGTAGACATGTTTCTATTGGAGAAGTGACCGAATCATCCGATGACGATGATCTCGATGGGAAACATTATCAGGTTCCTACATCTACAAGAGCAAGCGAAAGTCAAGCGCCCAAACGAAACGGGGAAGCACCAAAGCTACAAGCAAGACATACGAATAATCATACAACTAAAGATTCTTCTACATCTCTGGCCGATCAACGCAAGCGATCACCGGGCCAGCAGAGTCAAAAACCAACCGTGGGTTTCAAGTCGAAGATGCAGTCGTTATTTGATGACCTTGACGAGCTACCAGAGTCGTCAAGGCCAAATACATCTCTATCTGACAAGAAAGAGCACTGCTCTCCTACGAGCATTAAACTCGAACATGATTCTGCCGCAAAAAAATTTGAATCCAAAAAAGCCCGCTCTCATCACGTTCCGACATTTTTGTTATGAATATTAAATCCCAGCATAACATTTTTCTCCTCAAGTTTTGTTGATTTGTAAAAATTGGCATCATTGCCGGTCGCTCCTCAAACAGGCCATATGTTTCCTATTCCGTGCCTATGTTTCAAGGCACATCGGGTTTGGCTGTTCTGAACCATTTCGACGGCTTTATAAGGTCTCGGAAACGGGTCGTGGTATTTTGTTGTTCGTCGCTCGAAAGCGGTTCTAATTGCTGTCCGTCGGTGACAGCGGGCAAGCAACCATCTCGATCGTCGTCCCGGTCTTGTCCATCGCTATTCCGTGGCTGTCCTGAGACGTCAATGTGCTGTGTGTCTTTTGTCAGAATTTGTCGCTCGGCTGGAGTCTGGCTGGGCGAGAGAACTGACTCGGCATCCGAGAAGCAGGCAGGGAGCTCCTCCTTTCGGAAATTGGTAGGGGGGCCCTGTTTGAGGAATCGTGGTCAGTCGCGGCATTCCTAAGATGCATCAGTTGAATATAGCCAGGGGGGAACTCACGATCTCAAGCGCTCGCGGCTTCTCGCGAGTGAAGGGTGCTTTGATGCATCGAAAGATTTGTCGGAAACATTCCATGATGAATAAATAACAGTGAATCTTTTTTCGGTTCGGCGGCCGAGCAATTTGTCGAATTTATGAAGAGCACGGTTGACTCGAATCAAAGGCTTTCTGCTGAAGCCTCGGCGATCGGTATATCAAAAAATAAAGATGAAAAAAAAAAAATAACAGGACGAAAACAACGCTTTGGCTGGTGAAAGAATCAAGGCTAAACAACGAGTGACTTGCAATATGTGAAACGAGAGACTGGTGGCGAGACGAGGCCTGAACAAGGAACAATAAAGAAAGGATGCCAAAAAGCTGCAGTCGCTCTATGTCATTGATGCGCTGTGAAAGAAGGAAAAGAAGACTTGAAGTGCGGCGGCAACAGGGTACTACATATACAACGCGGCAGTGTTAAGCCAAGTTCCAGGCGGTACATGCAGTATGCACATCCATACTATCCAAGGCTTGTCAAGGACGTTGTGATCCACCGCCCCGCCCATTGCAGGTCGAAATGGGCGACAGTCAACCACTCCTGTGGCATGGGCTAGGACCACAGAGTGACAGGTTCGGCAGGATTCACCTGGCAATCCCTTTCATAGGTCTGTGACACATTCCAGCCTATTCAAGCCTACCCCGTCCCTGGCTGCGGCTGCGAGCTAGCATCTTCCATGAGCTAGGATTGGCTGCCTCAAGGAACAATGAACCGATCTCCCGGGGCAGCCAGTCTAATTCTGGTTTGCTATGTGGACTATTTTCGTGATCTCGAAGTTTGATTTCTGTGACAACCCACATGTCTTTCAAAGTTTGAAAGGTTTCTCGCAGAACAGACATGCCGATGTACAACTCTTTCATCACCTACAGACAGCAAGGCCAAGATGACCTGCAGCCTGCAGGGAATAGCATCTGCGTCAGAAACCCGTGCATAGTAGGCATCTGAGAATCAAAGTGGAGAGATACTGTGGGGGCACCTCCGAAACAGGCAAAAGGGAGAGTCGCAAAGGACGTAGCTCGCGTGCAGATAGCCCTGGACTTCATTCTTGCGTCTCGGCGGCTGACGGGAACCCATGCCAAGGCAAAGTTTCCTTCCTCTTTCTGGGTAGGCTATTTTTGATCGCACCGGAATAAGACGTGTACTGTTTTTCGGATCGGTTTTGTGCATGAAAAGGCATCCGGATGTCGGCACTTTCAAGGTTTGGGACATGTCATACATGACGGCGTGTGGAGCGAATTGTGCGGTTATAACTACTATATCAAAATTAATTATCGGTCTGGCTTCTCGTATCTCAGCACTGGAGTATCTTGCTTGACCCTGATCTTAGATGAAGATCCAAGAGGTGCGTAATGATGATCTCGCTGGATGTACAATCGATCGAGAATCTCCCTGTTCCATCGTCGATCGACCATCAATCTATCACTGACAGGGATGATCGCCCAAAGGTACTATGTAATACTAGTACGGAGTAAGATATGTGCCGTATAATCGCCACTCTGCCCAGACAACAATGCCATCTTTGTTTACAGAGTACACGATACAACTGCCTTGAACCATTGAAAAGAAAACCTCCCTAAGCTTGTTGCACCGATGTTGATGTAATTGGAAGACTCTATTACTACTAGCTTTCTAGCAAGGGCTGGCAGTGACTCTTGGCCACTTCATTACTATTGTTTCGCATACTAAACACTAGAAACTTGAACCATTGTTCATTCATTTTCCTTTGTCCTTGATGCTATCGACTACCCGTAACCTTGTTCCTAATTATTGTGGCCACAAAAGTCAATGGCAAGAAAGATGAAAGAAACAATCCTTGCGAATTGACCAAGCCTGTAACTTCTCGTATTTTCACTCGGGTCTCCCCTTGCGTCCGAGCAATGCCAGCTCCGAGTCAAGGAACGCCTCATAAAAGGTAATTTCGGTCGGTCGCCGAGCTGAAATCTTGATGCAAGCATACATTCCATGCTTCAAATACGCAGGTAATTGATAAGAAGAAACAAAAGAAATTCTGGAAAAGGACTGCATCGAGTATCAAGCAGTATCAGTACTCCGTACTTGTAGGGCCATTGTAATCGCGTCCACTGATCAAACGGCCCCTACCCCTTCCCCTTTCCCAGCCTCAGCCTAGTCCAGGATGAAAGACAGGGATCAGGTCCATACGTAGTTATTGCAGGTAAACGAATCCTCACAGACAAGCCGAAATTAAATGACAAAAATACATAGCCGCCATAAGATTTGCAATTTAAGACTTTCCATTTCTAGCGCCTGAACTCACTTCGGTAGTGAGCTGGCAACCGATTCTCTCCCGTTTTTTTCTCCCGGGTAACGCGGTTTTGAGAAAATTAGCAGATCGTGCAATGTGTTACAGTAAGCTGAGAAGATTTGATTAGAAATCGGATTGACTGGCATGCAGTGGAGAATAATGCAAGGTCCATCAACTATGTCGCGGCTTGTCCCGAGCAACTGGATCGCTGCCCTGCATTCTTCTCCTCCATACATGGAAGGTTCCGTACCCTCTCCTAGAGGTTCTCTAGGGAGTAGTATTGGATTTGGCTATTCCTTGCTCTTTTCTGGCTTCATTCGTGGCTCTGGCCAGGTAAAGGGACTTTAAATAAGGATAGGGCAACTTCGTATCAAAGACACTGAGCATTGTGGAAGATATCACTTCGTGATGCATCGCGATGAAGGAAATTCCCCCAAAGATAGATCATTGCAATTCATGCTCTTCGAACTCTTATCCAAACTAGAAATATGAAGAGAAAGCCCAAGACGCCTTTCTTCACGTCATAGGAGAATCAGGAAATGCGCTCTAGTACGAGTACTCGGTCCCGATGCTCTGTTCGAGCGGCTCCGGACCTAACCAAGACAAAGCCACCAATTGATCTAAATATGATTAATGCCACCATCTAAGTATTTAGACATTAAGATCTCGCACAAGACGTGCCCCAGCCCAAGCATACAAATAATTATGCTGATACCAGTTCACGCTGCAGAAGTAACAAAAGCAATCAGTAGGTGTTCCACTTAGTCCATCCGAGATAACTCACAATGTATTTCGACCTGCAATTCGCGGCAGAGTTGCCCAAGATCCGCCCTGGATTATATTGTGCTTTCCATCGAAGAAGTCCGCTAAAGCCGGATTAGTGTGTGGTTCTTCAAGTTGAAGTCGGTGTAAGAGCTGCTCACAGGTATAGCCGGGATAAATCTCCATCGCTTTAAAGCCTTCGTGCGGTGCCAATGGGGTACTTGTCCACTCCCAGACACCACCGAGTTCACCCTGGCCTGCTAATTGGTCTCCATTAGGCGTGACTGGAACAGGATGCCAGTTGCTGAAGCCCACATTGCAGCCGTCAAGATTGCGGAATACGGGAGGTTCTTCAACAACGGATTTCTTGGAGCCATTGGTGCCATTGAAGCCATTACTAGTACTGCGTATCTAGGTCAGCAAATTTTGTCTTTGCAAAGTTAGGGAATAGTTACTAGTACTGACTGGTAACCGTTGGTAACATTTCGAGGAGCATTTTCTCGGAGTTTCTCAGAATACGCGTAAATGCTCTTGGTTTCTTCGAATGTTGGAATTCGACATCCCATCCATTTGGCATAATTTGCAAGCTCATCGTAAGATGCAGCCACTGGCCAATCCTGTGCAAGACTGAGAGGAACCGGTCCAAATACAGTACGGACAGTGATGTCATCTGTTTGGACGTATGTAGCGGCAGAGCTTCCGCCCGAATTTGATGTCGTCAAACCTCCAGAAATTGGATAATCTTTTCCTGAGCTAGAACGCATCCAGGAGGCTGGTAGCACCTCAAGGCGCATGGCTTGTACATATTTGGCGTATTCACCATTGGTAATAGGTCTGGCTTGCGCTTCAAAAGAGTGCACTGAGATGATTCGCTGCGGCTTTTCGTTATCCCATCCAAAGGAGTCTTGAGGCAGAGTAGAATCATCGGAGTCATCGAGACCAACTGTCATCGTTTCCTTTGGAATGTGGAACCATTGGTTCGGCGTTGCGTTCTTCTTTGCGTCTTGGGCTATCCGCGCGAAATCTGGACGAGGTACCCCAGTGGGTGGTAGAGTCCGGTCACTCTGGAGCAGCATATAAAGGAAAGTCTCCAGATGCATTGCTTCATGTTCAAACCCGATCCAAAGAGCTTCGGCAACACTGCGACTCATATCTGTTCTGCCCTGCAGGAGGGAACGTGCACGATTCCTCACCCGCTCTTGATAATCTAATATTTCGTCTAGCGGAGGCCATTCATCAGGGATCTCACTATGCGAATGACATTGCTCTGGGTCTTCGACATCCGGGTCAACTCCACGCTCAAAGATCTGCTGATAATACTTGGGCTGAGTAGGCTTGCTACGTAAAGCACGCGTAAGATGAATATCTAGATTTCATCTAGGTCAGTACTAGGAGCACAAGACATCTGAATAGTTTCTTCGAACGAACCGAAAAACGTTGGAATATGACCAAGATAGAAGATCAGTGCGTTCCGGAGCTTGATGGGCTGTGTAAGCAGGTCCTCTCGAGGTATCATAGTTTTAGTGGCGATGTCCCATGCTGTCCATAATGACTGAAAGTCTTCCACACTTGGAACCGAATGGGATGCATACTGCATCGGTTTTGTTGGATGATCCAGCGTAGCGGGTGACAAAAGATGAATATCTATAAGATTGTTTTAGTTGAGTGAGCTTAGCAAGCCAAATATGTAGACTAGAGCAGGTCTTACGATAGTTATTGTCAACGTTCCCGAATTCAATTTGAGAAATCAACTCTGACTTTCGATATAGCTCATCACGCTCGTCGCGATCATACTTGTAAGCCTCTTCGAACAGAAGTTTCTCTCCCTTCTGAATTGTGATGCCGTTGATCGTCACGTCGGTTATAGGGGAGTAGAATGCTTGGTGACGGCCTTCACGTTCGTCGTAGGCCGTCAGTATTTCCCACTCGTCGGGCTTGAACGCTTCATAACCAACCACAGTATTAGCATGCGATAAGCCATTCTCGTAGAACTTCCGTGTGATGCCCTGAGAGTCATTGTAGGCCTTGAACACCCTTTCAGGAACCTTGCAAGCATCCAGACCAATCAACAAAAAATCCGACGGTTTGAGAACCTTCGCCCACTCGTGAAGGAAATTCGCCGCGGCCTCTCGAGGGAAATTTCCAAGGGAAGACCCCATTGATAAGACGACTGTTGGCCTTCCGGAATTCTCAGGTCGCTGGAGCCAAACAAGAGCATCGTCATATGTGCCATGAAGGCCATTGAGACTAACGTATGTGAAACTTTCGGGTGTAATCTCAGAGAAGGTCCGTTTTAGTTCCACCAATGACAAATCTAATGCATAATAGTCGACCCGTTTCTCTACCCGCTCGCACTCCCGCAAAATGATTTCGATCTTCCGTAGATTTCTAGAGACAGTGTGTTAGAAATGTGCGAGGCACAAGGATCCCATCGTGAATAGTCTTTTGGGCCACGGATCCGAAGTGCAAGGACTACCGACCCACTACCAAGCTCCACCAGCTGTGCGTTCTCCGGAATCCGCTCCACTATCCGCTTTGCATGTGTTGTAAGAACCTCAATCTCGGTGTTGGTGAGGTAGTATTCGTCTAGGTAGGTGATCTTCTCGAAAAGTTTCAGTCCCTTAGTATCGTAAAGGAGGAGGGTAGGAAATGAAGGAGCTGCGCCATTTGATGGGCTTAAGCTCCTTTGCAGTTCGTCTGTGAGGGAGAATTTCAGATCATCTCGGTGAATGTTGACAATATCGACGCTGTCAACGTTGGAGAGTGCTGATGGAGACATCGTGATGTGCTGGTGCGGGGAACAAAGATGCAACCCAACGGCAAAGAGAGGAGTTATGACGAAAAAGAAGTATTGAGGGTTGAGGAGAAGTTATGCGACGATGGACAGATGTGCCATGGTTTTATGGGAGCGCTAGAAACTGCAGATGGTACCTTGGGCCCGGTTTATAGAAGCTCCAACTCTATGACGAAACAATCAAACAGGAAGTGCGGGCCTCTCGGACACGGCACAAGGGAGACCATGCTAAGAAATGGAGAACAAAGGCATGCAAAATACACTTTCTCCATCAAGCTAGCTAGGCAGAGCTTGAGCAACGAACCCCGATTTGGCCCGCGAGACAGGTTTTGCTTCATAGGACATGTTTGCACTAGGAACCCCGCAAGTCTAGATCGCGGATCAGCCAATATTTCGCGCACATCCGTATTATCAGATTCGGTGTTGAGTCATCCGCAGGCGACCGGCTGACGTCGAGCGATTTCCACGAATCCACTTGTGTTTGCATTTGATTCCGATGCACCAGTTGCGGCTCGTCGCGGCGATGAAGATGTGGGGAGACCCCGACGCGTGCTGAGGTCATAGCGGGATTTGCAGGGTTTGCACTTGTTGCATTCCCGTATTACTTCGTGTTTGTATTTAAACTGATCATTTCCAATAAGTTGAAAATTTGGTTTTCATTTTGCTTTATAGTGGATATTGTCTTGATAATTATTAATGAAACCTGACCAGTCAAAGGCAAACACTTGGTGTGACCTTTTCGCGGATGCCACTAATCTTAGTGGGATCGTTGATTATGCGGGCGAAGATGGTATAGACTATCTTGAGGCAATCTAGGATACCATGGCTTAGTCAAAAGCTGAGTGGAATGCATTTCGATGTATGCTGATTAAAAGTCTTCACCTGCTAATTGAATGATAAGCAGTATCGGATTTGTAATACTACCCTAGGCAAGTCCATCCATTTATAGCAGAAATTAGGCCAATGGAACCAACCGAAGACTCGGAATACTGGAATCTTCAAATGAACACAAAAGATTTGTCAGAATACAGTATCAGGTCTCCCGGGCATCCTCTATTTCTTCAATATACTTTGGATCGTCATGAACATCTTTTTCGGGTCCAAGTTGGCCTTGGTCTATATCGTCATTCCGAAATCGAACACGATGCATTGCACCTCGTGTGATTGGATCACCACCTGCAAATATTTTGTCGACTTGCTCTAGCTCCATTCCCTTCGTCTCGGGGTAAAAGAAGAACAAGACAAAAATGAAAACAAAATTGAGAACTGCAAAAATGATATAGGTCCGCCAGCCTATATTATCCATGGCAACCGGGGAAATCATCACCACTAGGAAGTTGAACATCCATTTCGACAAAACAGAAATAGCGGAGCCTTTGGAGCGCATACGCAATGTAGAGATTTCTGACGGGTATAATAAAGGCGTGGCCATCCATCCACCAGTTGCGTAGAAAATGTTGAAAAGGAATATCGATAGAATCGCGAAGATACCTGCTGTGGTATTGTCGGGCCCCATACTGAGCGATACTGTGAGCATTATCATCATGCACATCATGCCAATAGTGCCATATATCAGCAGTGACTTTCGCCCAAATCCATCGATCAGCCAGATAGGCACAAAAGATGAAATGAAGTATGTAGTCGAGTTGACACCGGAAAGGAGCAGAGCCAAGAAGTGGCTTGTGCCAATTTGCAGGAAAACGTCGCTCATGTAGTAAGTTATCAAGTTGATACCGCCCATTTCTTCCATCAATTGTATTCCAAAGCAAAGACAGATGCGTCGGAAATTCTGAATCTCACCACCTGTGAACATGTCGTGCAAACTAAAGCCTTCGCTCATGGTGTTCTCATAATCAATTGCCTGCCTGATGGAGGTGTATAGCGTGAGGACAGACTCATCATCAGCGTTGACATGTTCACCAGCGAGTGCAGCTAAAACCTGCTTGGCTTCATGATCCCTATCTTTCAACACTAGCCAGCGAGGAGACTCAGGCATGAAAAATGCTGTCATCGACATGGCAAAAGCGAAGAGTGCCGGGAAAGCAAGTGGAAAGCGCCATTGCACAGAAGATGTTGCATACGACATACCAAAATCCAACCAATATGAGACCCAGACACCTCCTATTGCCATAATCCCCTCACAGGTTACCATTCTGCCCCGATTCTTTGCTGAACATGTTTCAGCTTGATATGTGCCGAGAGTGCTGGTATTCATTCCATTCCCTAGGCCAGCCACGATTCTCCCGACGATAAATTGGGATCGTGAAAATGATGAAACTTGAATGATCGTCCCAATTATCACGATGACACCACCAACGACCAAAGAAATTCGACGGCCAAGGCTGTCACCCCAAAGGATAATTATGATAGAACCAAAAATACATCCAACCTCGTAAAGGCTCACCATGAGGCCAGTCACTGTTGGGTTGGGATTGTTGAAGACTTCTGCAAATGTATTCCCGGAACTGTAACCTGTCAGTGCCTCTTTACTGCATAGTTGAAAGAGGAAATCTGAAATTTGCTCACTATCCAACCACTCCACCCATAACACCCTGATCATATCCTAACAGTAAAAACCCACATCCGCAACAGAATCCTATAGCAGCACCAAGAGACCGTCCTCGAAGTCCCAAGTACATGATAAAAAAGCTTAATATGCAAGCTCAATATTGTCTCGGAGATCTACCGCAGCTTGGAAATTGAGCCAAAATCCATGAGACGTCTGATCAGACATGGCGAAGATCCATATACTCCCGAGTAACCGGAGCCTTAGGTGGGGTTGCTAAACTTCCCCGGAAATTTCATTTATGGGGAAATGGCGGGGTTCAAAGCTTGTATTGATCGGTTTTATGATGGAAAGCCTTTTTTCGGTGGATCTGAATACATCAGTGGCTATTTCTCTCATCTTACCTGGGTTGGCAGAGGATATCGCCAATTTAGAAAGCAAGAAGCCTTGATTACAATCCACAAAAGTTCAGGAATTCGAGAGCATCTTATTTTAACTGGTACAAGTCCTAGGTCTATAGGTTAAATCGCTTTGATTGAGACCTTGTAGATATGCTTTTGCCCGGTCAAAAGCCACAGCCTGCTGTTTCCTCGGCGGGGACCTTTTTCCACGTTGAAAATGATATCTTCAGGTGTATTGATCTTGCCAACCAGAGTGCCTGTGTTGGGATCAATTACATCCACTCCTCCAAAAACTGCCACCAAGACATATCCGTTAGATGCGACCTGAATCCCATCAGGCCAGCCACCTTCCGTCTGATGTATCAGACGAGGGTTGCTTAGGAGGGTGCCTTTGACATCAAACGCCCAAACATTCCTGAGGCTAGCCGGATGATGTTCCATAGGCCTTCCAGATGTAGAGTTGGAGTCTGCAATATACAGGACCGCACCGTTTGGAGAAAAGGCGAGACCATTCGGCATTAAAAGGTTATTGTTCGAGACAACATTCAAAGCCTTAGTGTCCATATTGAAGAAGTAAATGCTTGTGGGGACTTCGGGCGGTTGCAAATCTGGAAATGCTTGGTACCAGCCGTATGGTGGATCTGTAAACCACATGTTGGATTGAGAATCAAAGACAAGATCATTAGGGCTGTTCAGATGACGACCGCGGAAGTTGTTCACGACCGGTGTTGCGATACCATCGTTGGGGTTGAGAGACCATACACCACGGGCTGAACCGCCATTAGTAGTGACATAGATCATTCCTTGATGATATCGAGCTCCATTGACGTTTGCTAAAGGCGGATTTGTCTCAAACTTTCTGGTCTTTGATGATAGATGTGTTAACGCCATGCATAGTACTAACGGGTTGGCATGTTCAATGGGCAGAAGGGCAGAAACTTTACCTGGAGTGTGTCCACTTCAATAGCCCAGAGCCACCCCGTAACTCGAGTATCGGAAAAGAATAATTCGTTTGTTTCGGGAACGTACGCAGGAGCTTCGTGGACGGTCGGCATTTCACCCTCAAAGGACTGGATCCGCTCGAGCTTCGCATGCGGTCCCACAAAGTCGAAGAACAAGGAATCCCATGCAATGAAGTCGGAAGACTTCATAACTTTCAGCGCCTTCTGGAGAGCCGGATCTTCCGACTTGATATCATAGAAGGAACTCTCTAGATATTGATCAGCTAAGTATCATTGGAGAAGACCCGGATATTCCTTTTCTTACTGATATTCCCGGTTTCCCAATCACCAGGGATCACTGCGAGATTGTTTCTCACATATGATATCGATACTTGCTCGAATCCAGCAGGAAGAGTATTGAGAAATTGGGTTTCATTGCTTGGCGCTACTGGCTCGTATCCAGCAGCAACAGGCTGTTGGTTCACCCCGAGGTACCCAAGAGGAGAGAAGGTTGCGCCCAGCCCCAGGGCTGACAAAAAAGGAACGATAGTGAGATTCATTGGGTCTCACAATAGCCCCTATATTTCCCAATCAAGTTGGCTTTTCGTTTTGAGGTCTATGTGTCAGGATCAAGTCCCAGGAACGAGTCGCGTTATTTTTGTGCGGAGAGAGGAGACGGATCCACCTTGGGTGCTGACGCGGGTAATTTCAACCCCAGATGAGGTGAGTAGATTTCAATGTTGTCCGTTTAACCGAGCGAGATCTCCTCACATAGTATGAATCTCGCGTCTCGCGTCTAGAATAAAAACGCACATGCTATATTTACCTGATAAATACCTGTGATTTTGAAGTCTATACTAGTGTCCAAGAATGACTACTTTCTGGTGCTCGTATAGTTGGTATCTGATGATCTCGGAATTGATGCGTGGGGCTACAGGGATACTTCCAAACCATCTGCTTTTTTGTTAGTAGAAGGTACAAAAGAACAGTCCCCACTAGAAAAATCCGATGTACAGGGACCGGAAAATTATAGTGGGAAAACTGATACAGAAATGCCAGATTGTAATTCAAGCAGGAGTATTAAATAGACCCAATACTCAGAGCCAACGTTCTTATACTAAGATTGATAACTACTCGTTCAAGTTCCACAGGTGTTTGTTCATTGAATACTACAACTTCCAAATTACCAAATTTTCAAAATGACTATCACGGAAGGACGACTAAGTGGCAAGACTGCTCTTGTAACTGGTATGAAATTTATCAAATCGTAGGCGCCAGTGTTTTTCAATTACCCTGCTCATCTATCATATCCAGGTGGTTGTTCTGGATTTGGTGCTGCCATCGCAAAAACATTCGCCAACGAAGGAGCAAAAGTCCTAATTGGTGATCTCAACATCGCTGGCGCTGAGGATGTCATTGCCCAATGCCCTCCTGGGTCTGTTGTAGTCCAGGAAATGAATGTGACCCAGCGAGGGGATTGGGATGCTGCCCTGCAACGAATCTTGAAAGAGTTCGGTCAGATTGACATTTTGATCAATAACGCCGGCACGAGTTACAAGAACAAACCAACACTTGAGGTCACAGAATCAGAATACGCTCGTTGTTTTGATGTTAACTGCCTTGGAATCTTCCACTCTGTTTCCGCGATATTTCCAATCTTCGTGCAACAAAAGGCCGGTATTTGTATCAACATGTCGAGCTGCGGTGCCAGTAGGCCACGCCAGGGACTGGTTTGGTACAATGCTAGCAAGGGTGCAGTGTCTAATGTGAGCTAGATCAACGGCGCATATCTCAAAGGAAGAAGTTTAACTGGCATTTGATTTTCCTTTTAGGCAACTAAGGGGCTAGCACTGGAATTCGGCCCTCACCAAATCCGAGTCAACTCAATCTGCCCTTTGCTTTGTGGAACGGGACTGTAAGTTTCTATCCATTTTCATTCGAGTTATGCCCAAGGGGTCACTAACATTGCCGGTAGATTTGAATCCTTTGCTGGTGTTCCAGATACACCTGAGAATCGTCAGAAATTCCTTGGCAACGTTCCTCTTGGTCGTTTAACAGAAGTGGAGGATGTTGCAAATACAGCGTTGTTCTTGGCTAGTGACGAAGGGAAATTCCTTACTGGCGTGAACCTGGATGTCGATGGAGGAAGGACGATTTGAGATGCACTCTTACAGGACAGAGATCTTAAATACCGCGAGGAAGTAGATAAGCTCCTAGTTTTCTATTTAGGCTTTGAGTTTGAAACATATTTTGAAATCATAAAATGTCTAAAAGTATTAGTATCAAGTTTGTTCTCCGTCATCGGTTCTATCTTCAAGTTGGTAGAATCCATACATCTATCGATTCCTCTCCAACAAGAACTTGAGTATTGCTCTTGGTACTCTATCGAATGATCAAAGTAAATTAAAAAATTAAAGATCTATTATGATTCAGCGCTTACCTCGGTTCATCATTAACAAAGAGGGGGCTTCTTGGGTAGTGAGAAATTTCCGGACCTTTCGATTCCCTTGCCTCCCCACTTCATTCTCCGATATGGCAGCGTCCACAGTGAAGGATAAAACGACCCGAAACGCCAATCTCAGTAAAAGCAATCAGCTTTAAAACCCAAGATACTCTTTACTTCAACTCCCACAGACATCTACAAAATATGACAAAAACCAAGCAAGAATTCAGCATTCTCGTCATCGCAGGTGACGGGATTGGCCCCGAAGTTACTGCAGAAGCTACAGCTATCCTCGACCTCATCTCCTCACACCCAAAAGGTCGCGCAACATTCAAACTTCTACCTCGACTCTTTGGCGGCTGCTCCATCGATGAGCATGGCACATCAGTCACAGAAGAAGTACTGGAGACAGGCCGCAAATCAGATGCAATTCTCATGGGTGCCGTTGGTGGACCCAAATGGGACGGCATGAGACGAGGATTTGAAGGGCCAGAAGGAGCTACGATGCGTCTCCGGGATGCTACACAAGTATATGCGAATATGCGGCCCTGTGAGCACTTTGCTGCGGGAAATAGTCCACTCCGAGAAGATCTGGTCCGTGATGCGAAATTCATTGTTCTTCGTGAGAACTGCGGTGGACCTGTCTACGGACCTAAAGAAGAGACGGCAGACTATGCTTCTGATCTTTGGTCATACAGAGCTTCTGAAATCCAGCGCATTGCTCGAATGGCAGCTCATTTGGCTTTGTCGAGTGCAAGCCCAAAGAAAACTGTCATTAGTTGTGACAAGGCCAATATCTTGGCTAGTTCCAGGCTTTGGAGAAGGGTTGTTCAGGAGACAATCGAGAATGAGTTTCCAGAGGTTGAGATTATACATCAACTTGCTGATAGTGCCACTGCCCTGATGATGATGCGACCGACTTTCTTTAATGGGGTTGTTGTCGCTGATAACATCTTTGGGGACATTCTTTCTGATCTTGCTGGTGTCATTCCTGGTACATTGGGTGTCCTACCATCTGCTTGTCTTGCTGGTATTCCTGCGAGCCAATGGGGAGATAAGCCAGTTAAGGGATACTACGAGCCAGTACACGGATCTGCACCAGATATTGCAGGACAGGGGATCGCAAATCCAATCGGAGCTATCTTGAGTGTGGCACTCATGCTTCGTTACAGTTTTGGAATGGAAGAAGAAGCTGCTGCTGTTGAGAAAGCTGTAAATTTGACCTTGGATGCAGGTCTAAGAACTAAAGATATGAAGGGAACAGCTAGTACCAAAGATATGGGAAATGGTATTCGAGGAGAATTGCAGCGACTACTCGGTTGAAAGGATCATAAAGGGCCGCCACTTACATAGGCCAAAATTCAGAAACAATAGAAGTATAATGCCATCTATTCAAGACACCCTGTCACTCTTCAAATTGAGATTCTAGGGGCTAATTCATTTTGTAGTCACAGTTCAGAATAAATGAGTCTCATTGCATGGCACTTCATGCCCACTTTGCACCCCGCCCCGAACTCCGATGCGGGGTGATACCCCAAAGGAGAGAAGTCCGATATGCATCAAACTTGTCATGACGTGAGGCAAAGCTCAGAATAATGAGATGTCAAGCTATGTGGTATGGTGCCAGGTGAGTGCTTTTGCAATTCATACAAACTTTCTCATGAAGTAATCATGTCCGAGTCGGGGATATGTGGCCCAGAGGGGAGTATGGACTCTATATCGGCAGTATGTCAAGAGCTTCAAGTAGACAAAGTTACCGGACGAAATTTATGACCTGACAATGTCCTAGAAAGAGCGCAGAGCAAGCAAACAACTATACGGATGTCATGTTTGTGGCAAGAAGCTATCACGAATTGCTCATCTCCGTCGTCACCAGCTTCAACATTCCAGGTGTGTCGTAAAGCTGCACGAATTCTAGTCACTCTGATAGAGTCTCTTCTAACACATTTGGCCAGTGCAAAAGAGAGATTCCAATGCTATATCTGCAAAAAGAATTTCAATCGGAAAGATGTTTATCAACGTCATCTTCGAGTCGTTCATGATCCAAAGCAGGCAGGTCAGAAGAAGAGATCGAAGAAGTCCTGCCAACGATGTATTCGATACAAGCTGAAATGTAATCGTGAGATTCCATGTACCTTGTGCCGGAGCAAGAATACATCTTGCATATATGAATCTATAAGTTCAAGTTCAGTTCCCGAGCCAGCAATTCAGTCACCATCATGCATCATGACTGATTCTTCCTTTGGTGCAATGGGAAAGGGCTGTGACTTTGCTATTCACCATGATCAACAGGCGGCAGTGAGTCAGGAAACTGGACATGATGGCTCTTGTTTCCCATCACCTACTAGTAGTACTCAATCTACAGATGGAACTGTTGTTCCCTCAAACCCCCTACAGCCTGGTCACCCAGAAGAACATGGATCGGCATTTCTGCAAGCTGAACTCCCTCGGCAGCCCCTTCATATAGTCTCACAAGACTACTCACAAGCCTTTCTGTCACAATGTGAGCCCCATGGCTCTTCTTTACAACCCCCTGAAGAGTTCATTGGGTCAACAAACAATGATGAAAACTACGAATGGCTGGATGGTATCTCGCTTGACCTTGAAGAGTTTGATGGCAGCATGTTTAGAGCATCAAGGATGGATTGGCTAGGCTGTGCAGCAGATTTCTCAGACTGCCATACAAGTGTCTTGACTCCCGCTACTGGGGAATCGCAAGCCCTTTGCAATGAAATGTCTTCAAATGGAGAAGACCTCACGAATCATGTTCTATATCCAATTCAGGATCCCATTCCACCCCAGGGAAATGAACAACTGCCACGAGGTGACTGCGATACCTCTGGAAACCATGATCGTGAATCTTGGCCTGGGGTTCTAGACCGAGGTGGAAACGAATCATGGCCCTTCGACTATACATCAAACAAGGGGTTTCGAAAGATCAAGCTTCCCCCACTCCGCGAGATACTTCAACAAACAGTCGGAAATAGGCCGTTCATCAAAGCTGATAAGGTGAAAAATCTCATCGAAGTTCTTTCTACTCCGTTCATCCCATCTTTGGGTGAAATCACTGCAAGAGAGGTGTTCCCCACGATTACTTTTCTGGGGGAGCTTGCCAGAGTCTACTTCGCGGAGTTTCACCCAGCTTTTCCAATGGTTCACGCACCAACCTGGAAGATTGAACAATGCCCAAATGCACTTTTGGCTGCAATGGCTTGCATAGGAGCAACTTATTCGACAGATACGGAATATCAAAGCGTAGCTCCACTATTGGCGGAGATCAACCAGCGCACTCTATTCTGGATGGTAAGTATACTAGGCTTCTAAACAACCCATTGATAAATTCAGACTAACTCTATTGAAGGGCCAATGTGACAGTAGATCATATCGGAACCCAGTCTACATCGCCTCCTCCTGTCTCCACCAAATATACGCTCTGGGATCAGGAAACCGCCGCTTATACGAGCTAGCAGATGCCTCAAGAGGACTCCTTGTCACAGGTCTCAGAGAACTAGGCGTTCTATCCTCAGATGCAGATAAACAAGAAAGCAACATAACGAATCCACGAGACTTGAAAACAATAAACTCATCAGCACTAGAAGACTCCTGGAATCGGTGGCGAGATACTGAATTCGAGAGACGCATTGCATGGTCCGTCTTTGAATTCGACTGTACCCTCTCGACACTGACCAGGAAAAGAGGAGCATTCAGTATGTCGGAACTCCCAACGAGACTTCCATGCTCAGAGAATCTATGGGATGCACCTTCGTCGAATGCATGGGCATCTGTTATCAATTTTTCCACGAGTTCGCCGGGCGGTCTCCCGTTCTATCCATTACTTCGGCATTTGATATCTCAGAAATCAATGCCGAGTGCAACGCCGGCGTGGGCGAAGCGGATTTGCGCATTGGTGATCAGTCGTCTTCTTTGGGATTTGCGGGAAATGGAGGAGATTTCATCTTCGAAGGTATTCGGTCTGTCATCTTTGGTGGATGTTCATAAGGCGACGAGGGATAATCTTCTATCCAGTCTATCCGCTGTGAGCGTTTCACTATCGGAGCCAGCTTGTGTGACCGACATTTTCAATATGAAGTGAGTATACCTGGTCATAAAGATTCAAGATTTAGTTTGGATTAATCACTGACAATAACATTGATAGTGTGGCTTGTTTGGCAACGCATTACGCCCATCTGAATTGCGACGAAACAATGGACCTGGTCACTTTCATCTTCCGAAACAACTATGCGTTGAAGAATAACTCGCCAGACACCCAACTTCACAAAGAACTATCAAGAGCCAGAGCTCACCTTCAACTCCGATTTACTCGTCACCCAATTGCCACTCGTCGATGCGTATACCATGCAATTAAGATAGTGAGCCTATCGCAAAAGTGCACCAGCTTTACGCCGTGTGAGACCATGTGTGTTTTCTTTTCTTTTGCACTATTGCTTGCTTTTGTCAGGTTCTTTCCGTTTGACGAAGCCTCGATGACTTCGGGTAATGCCTTGCCTGTCAGATTGGATGATTTGCCCCTCAGGCAATATCATACAAAGCTGGACCCTGTGATGGTTGGATTGGAGAGGTGGATTGAAAAAGGCGGCGCTGCCTCGTTCGGATCGGTAGATAATATCTGCGATAGGGGTAGTTTTGACATTGTGAAGCAAGATGCTCTAAGCGTTATGGATCATCTGAGGGTATGGGGACTTGCCAGGAAGTTTTATCGGGTCTTGCAAAACTTCAATGACAACGATTGAGTTTAAAAAGGACTATTATAACGAATACTAGTACGAATGAATCTAAGAAAAAAGGACAGAAAAGAAATTGTACTTTTTGAATGGCTCAGAACAAATTTGTCTGGCAATGTCACATTGAATGTTCGGATATCGACTCTATGAAAAAACAAATGGGAAAAGAAATATGAAAAGATTATTACTACTACAGCCAATCAGGCATCATTTTCAATCACTCAGAAATGAGGAGCGTTGAGGAAAAGACCCATCAAGCAGCCACCGAGAGTACCGGCAATGGGAATGGTCATAATCCAAGCGAGCAGCAAGAGACCCACACGCTGGAAGTTGACAGCCTTGAAGGTACCGTTGCAAAGGCCGACACCAACGGTGGCACCGGTGATACACATCGAGGTAGAGACGGGGAGAGAGTATTGGGAGAAAACGAGGACGGTGATGGCAGCGCCCATTTCCATGGAGGAACCACGGCTGGGGGAGTGGTAGGTGATTTTGTTACCCATGACTATTGTAGATTGTTAGCGATTGTAGATTTTCATAGAGGGATCGGAATTTAGCTTACCCTTCATGATGTTGTAACCGTAGGTGCAAAGACCAAGAGAAATACAGATGGCGAGAACAGCCAATTGCCAGACAGGGACGGGAGCCTTGGAAGCAGCGGTCTCACCAGTAGACCAGGCGGCATAGATGGCAGCCCAGGGACCGACGGAGTTACCGATATCGTTGGCACCGTGAGCGAAAGAGGCAGTGCAGGCAGTGAGGACCTGGACGAAGGAGTAGGTGTGCTCGACCTCGTTGGGGTACTTCTCGGCGGCGGCATAGACACGCTTCATGCGTTCACCTTCAGGAGTGCCGGCAATACCAGACTGGGCAGTGTGGATATCGTAGTGAACACCATAGAGTAGACCGCAGACGATCATAGGAGGAATGCGCTTGAAGAAAGTCAACATGTTGCGAACCTCGTAGATCTCGCCAGCGCCCATGGGGTTGTCCCGAAGGTAGCGCAGTGCCCAGCCCAGAGGGCCACGGCTTTGAAGAAGCTTTTGGCGGTGGCGGTCCTCGGATTGAGCCATGATTTCCTTGTATGACAGTTGGGCGGATTCGGAGGCGACAAGTTGCTTCTCCTTGTCGCTGGTGTGGGGGTTCTTGTCGTTCTCATCGATGGAGCCGGCGTGAGTGGAGGTCTCGTCCTCGTCGGAATCCTGGACAACAGCGTAGTTGGGAACCTTGGCAGTTTCGCCGTTGGTAGGAACGGGGCGGTTAAGCAGAAGAGGACCCATGATGAACATCCACCACTTGACTGAGTGATCCTTGTTCAGGATGCGGGCCTTGACGAAAGGAACGAAAAAGATGATGGATAGAAGGCAGACTCCAAAGCCAGTTCCCAAGGTGACGGCAACAATGTACCAAGCAGGCTTCTTGCTCAATCCCAAGTTAGGAGAACCCTTGTAGACGATGGACAAGGTACAGATAGTGGCGGCAATCAGGAACCAGAAGGGAGAGCTGTAGACGGCCCATGGGACGGGGTTCTTGCGCATGTGAACGACCACCTTGATGAGAGTGAAGATGATGGCTCCAAAGCAGCCCGAGATGACGGGGGCCATACCCAGACCAGCAAAGATGGCACCCAGACCCTTACCCTTGTTCCATCCCCACTGGACCTCCGAAGCACCAACAGTAGCAACACCAACACCAGCCACGGCGGAAATAAGAGAGTAGGTCGAAGAGACGTGAGCGGAGTGCTTGGTGCACCACATGACCCAAGAGGAGGCGGCTGCAAGAGCGATTGTGAAGGCCATCATCTGAACGCCGGCATTATCCTGGAAAGAGCTGGTGGGAATGATTCCGTTCTTGATGGTCTCGGCAGTGCGAGAACCGACTGTGACTGCACCCAAGAACTCGAAGATGGTACCTAGGACCATGGCCTGTCTGTAGGAAACGGAACGAGAAGAAACACTGGTTGCCCAAGAGTTTGCGACATCGTCTGTGATAGAAATGATTAGTATTGAAGGAGATTAGGTGATTTTGGTGTATCTTCTTTTTGATCACTTACTAGCACCGTTGTTGTAGGCATCGAGAAAGGCAAACAATGTGCCAATGGCGAAAACGTAGTCGTACTGGTGGAGATACATTCTGACTAGAGGGCTCGCAATGGCCAAGGGTTCAAGATAAGAACGATTGATCAACAGTGAGAAGTACGATTTCTGGCTGAGAGGCGCAGATGGACGGGTTTATGTACAACAAGATCCTAAAGGGTCGCTTCTCTCACTTCTCACGGTGTTCTCGCTCTCGGCGAGAAGCGCCCCATGGCGCACCGCATGTTCCCACGGGCTCACCGATCCAAACCGCCAGAATCAGGACAATAAGCAACACGTGCGGCTGTGACTCGCGATATCGACCTCGCAGGCATCGTTTACAAGCATCTTGGCAGGTTCCTAGTGTCGAAGTCAGAGACTCGGTGGCGTGCGAATGAGGGTCGGTACCAGGGTACAATCACGCAATGAGAAGGGTAGCCAAGGCGGATATGGAAAGCAAATTGAGCTGTGTCAGGGAATCTGCTTCGTTCGAAGCAAAATTGGCGACCTTGGCGGACCTTGGCGAATCTGGGCGCAGGCGTTGACTTTATAGTGTCAACCGGAAAGATATCAAAATGGAAGTCTCTCCAAGTGGATTCAAATGGTTCGAATGGTTCGAGGCGGCTGAATCGGGCAGAAAGTGGGTCAGTCATCACTTATTAAGCACTGTGATTGGTTCGGGGAAAGGCTTGGCACAACTGGGGCCGCAGGGACCACATCTTCCTATAAGATGGAGCAGACGACACACGTGGGGGAGACTGAGGCTGGAGAGTGGTGAAGGATACATACAACGCTGAGATCCGGGCACTTCGATACGATGAAACATCTCGTGTTCTAGAAGAGGCGGTCCTTTAGCGTATCTCCCTCATATCAATTGTGGTCAATTGTGGTCACTAGCAGCTCAGTACTGCACCACATGTACACTCACTGCCAAATGAGAATTGTCAAAAACATAGGTGATCCCGCTATACTAGATCTCATTTATTCGTTGAACCATGCAAGTCGAACCCTGCAGTCAATATGTACTGTATGCAGCAAATACTGTAGTACCCCGTACAGCATTTCAAGATCAATCGGGTCAATTCCCCGGAGAATAGATTGATCAGGCGCACTGTACGGAGTACATACACTTTCTCCCGTTTCCACACGTCTCCCCACTGGCATGCGACGCATTACCACAACTCCTGAAGCTCGACCCCCCAAACCCACTGGGCAATGCCCATCGCCCCCACACTCATCAAAACTGCCATCAGCACGTTCACTCCATTATTATCCAACCAGTCGTGCCCGCTCTCAACTCGACGGCTCTCATGGCCATCCTCATGGGCCCGGTCAATCTCACTACCCTCACTGCTACCCACCGAAGTGCCCGTTACTCGGGTGCCCCGAAGCGTTGCCGCGTTAGCCACTGACTCGGTCTTGTGCAAGGCAGTGCTGCCAGTGGAATCCGCCGAGGGATTTAGAACGATACCCGCGGGGTT